>JAECUM010025604.1:0-24002 GCA_016617855.1 Megalonaias nervosa
CTGTTATCGACATTCTTTACGTTTATACAGCATTTTTTATTTTTGATTTTTTGTGGCAGGCCAGTATACAAACTACCGCGTAATACGTTATATTTTATTGTGTGAAATAAAATTTCAGTAATAATTTCAAACTTCCAACCCGAACCCGATTCGGTAAATTCTTCTATCTTTTTCCAAATTTCCTGGTGTATTTCATCAGCTAGTGACAAAAGATTAGTCCCAAGCAAAACACGCCTTGATTTTGCATTAATGTAAGGGTCTGCGATTTCCTTGTCAGTCGATCCCTCTGTCACAAGGAGCTTTGAAAATATAATATGATATTGCACTAATAGTCTTATGCTATTATGTTTTTCAAGTTCACGTTTTACAGTTGGCTCTAGCAAATGATAGAGATTTGTTGCAGTAAAATTTACCAGTACGATTTGTTTATCGAATCGATAACTGTTGTCGAATCCCGTAAAGGCAGTCGCTATTTTTTCAGGTTCTCCCATAAG
This sequence comes from Megalonaias nervosa, assembly GCA_016617855.1. NCBI lineage: Eukaryota > Metazoa > Mollusca > Bivalvia > Unionida > Unionidae > Megalonaias > Megalonaias nervosa. Next base: position 495 of record JAECUM010025604.1, read on the forward strand.
ACTCTTCTTGGCTATATCTCGCAATTTCAACATGTTATATATAGTATTTTTATATTTAATTACAAATTACGTAAAAAAATCAATTAGAGATATAAAAAATCCTTATAATATAATTACACAAAATCTGAGATATATCGGATTGACAGCGGAGGAGCAAGAAGCATATCATGTTCATCCGAAATATAACCTATATGCTGGAAATGCATTAGGTTCGGTTATTAACATAAAATCTAAAAAATCTATAGGAAAACCAACACCAGCTGGAATGATAATTTCAGTGAAAGGTGATAATGCTGAGAGAACGGAAATGTTTAGAAAAGATTTTATTTATACTTTGTTCTGTGATGATATTCCAGAAGGAGAAAGAGTATGCAGAGTAAATGGCTCGATTAGCGATGATAATATTGAAAACTTATCTTTACAAGATGAGTTTCAACGCCACCCAAAATTTGATTTATACGAAGCAAATGATAAGGGTATTATTAGACATAGAAAAACAAAAAATGTTGTTGGTTTTATGAGTAATATGAGTTATCTCATGGTAACTGTTAGAGGAACACTAGCCGATAAAGTTCATTATCAATCTCATCGTTTTGTTTACGAAACATTTAACGGCGCCATCCCAGATAATTTAGTTATCGACCATATTAACAAAATTAAAACTGATAATCGTTTAGAAAATTTAGATCCAGTTACACCAGAAGAAAACACTCGACGTGGATCTAATTCTGATGGATCTAATTTTAAAAATCCTAAAAGATCAGTTATTTCAGTAAATTTAGAAACTGAAGAAGAAATGAAATTTAAATCAATAACAGCTGCCGCAAAATATCATAAAATTAATCCTCGTGCAGTAAAATTTGTAGCTGATGGCATAACTAAAACAGCAATGTCAACATCCACATTTGATAGATTTAGTTTCAGATATGATGATTAATGATATTTTGTAATTCTGTCTTAGTAAGACAGCTATGTGCAAACGGCATAATATCATCTTTATCAAATTTCAGCGTCATTATTGCACTATCATTGAGTTTATTTTTTTCAGCTGCTGTTAGTAATATCCTATTATTTTCGCCAGGCATCACAATAACATCAACATAATACGAACCATAACCTGACAGACATTTTCGAACTGCTTCGGCTAGTTCCTTGTAATTTAATATATTAACCTGTTGATGATATTTTACCTCGTCAGTCATATCTTATAAGAATAAATTAGATAAAAGTATATTATAATATGGATCTGATGAAACAACTTGCTGAAATATATGCGGAAGATACAATCGCAGACAATGTTAAAATCACTAGCGATAAAGTCGCAGACAATGTTAAAATCACTAGCGATATAATAGACAAATCTGCTAGTTATAGCGAAGATGATATTTTATACAATAATAATGATGATGACGATGAAATAGTCACCGTCGCTGACAGAGAAAAATTACAGCAGACCAACAACTGGACGATATAATGTTAAGTATCATATTGCTAAAAAAAATAATAAAATTTGATTTTACTGTTACCGAACAACAGATATTTTGGCAGCTTATCAGGCCGTTTTTGAATCTAAAAATAACTGGCCAGAGAAGGATTATAAAATACGATTTTATTTTTGCTAAGATATTCAGTTTGATGCCAGTTGATAATGAAAAAAAATTACATTTAATTTCGTTATGTAAAACTATCAAATGTAAAGCTGTGCTTGTGAAATACGAACAAATTTATAATAACATTATTGGATCGACTTAGTTGGGATCCAAGTGTTAAATTTATCACTATATCCTCTCCACTTAACTAAACTTTCGTCACCGCGTTTTCGGATAACATTTTCGATAACGAAAACATCTTGTTCAGTTTTCTGAAGTTCCTGCTCGTAAAAACTACCAATGATCGTCTCACCTAATAAATCTTTTAATGCGTATGTTACAGGTATTGTTAAAAGTACTTTATCAACAACAAATACTTCTTCGCTCCAGTTTGGAGTAAATCCTTTTTCAAATACTTTTTTCGTCAGAGAAATTCTAACTTTATCACCGACTTTAAATTTATGTCTGCGGTACATGTTTTCATTTGCTAATATTGGATTTTTGATTGCGTCGTTTGGCGACAATTTAGTGGTTCGATGTTTCGTGTTATTATATTCGTCAACTATCTGCGGAAGCTCATCGACATATCTGTTTGTATTTTTAGCTGTCAGATACTTGTGTATTTTTTCGTTTAGCGTGCGATTAAATCGCTCTACTACGACACTTTTTCCCTCATTTCCTGTAACATACATTTTGATATTATTTTGTTCCAAAAACTGCTCGAACTTTTTACTAAAAAATTCTGCTCCGTGATCGGTCCAGATTTTATTTGGTTTTCTTTCTGTACTTGTTATTATTTGTTTTAGTGCATCAGTTATCGACGTTCCTGTTTTATCCGAAACAGGTACACTAAAAGCATATTTACTAAAAACATCTACAACGTTAAACAACTATTTCTTATTATCATTAAACTGAGCTAGATTTGACACATCTACTAAATCTATCGCCCAGATATCATCAACGGCATTTGCGACAACTTTACGTCGCGTAAACTTTTTTTTCTAGGTTTATGTAGTTCGGCTGCGAGACCATCGTATAATTCCTTTCCGAGTCCTAATTTATATTTTGCTCCAATAAAACCCTGTACCAGCCTTCTATCAAAACGTTCTCGCATATTTGTCGGCTCCATATCACGAAGTTCGGCTAACATTACTTTATCACAATCCGATTTTGAGTTTTCTACACGAACGTTATCAGGGCGTTCAATGTCACGATAACAAATGTCATGACGCATTGCTATTGCATCAACTTGATTGTAAGGTTCTTGTCCTGGCAGCGGATTATCATTTTCATCTAGTTGTTTATCAAGAGGATTATAAGGTCCAGTATATTTATGGCCTGGCAATGTCCAGCCTCCTTTTGGTTTTGGTAATTTGCCAATTACTTTATGTATATCTATACCTGTTCCAATTATTTCTCTGTTGTTACAACGTTGGCAATATGTGACAATTTTATTTTGCTCAAGGCTTAAATCTCTGTCAGAATCGCAGTTGCATATCATTCTATATTTTTAGTCGTCTACTAAAATAATCTCCCTGACAACGTCAGGAGGGTAACCAGCTCCCAACGACTTCTTTAAAAACATACTTTTCTTTTTCCGCAGATTGCACAAATACTTTTCAGCATCGTCCTGTTGTTTTTTGTTTTTTTTCTGTTGTTTCATTGATATTTTCTGTTTTAGTTTTACATTTGAGACAATATGTTGACATTATTATTATATTTGTAAGTTTAGATAAAATTTATTGCAAGCTTTAGATAGATTTACAAAAATTTATTGCAATCTCATCATTAGCGTGAGAAGGTTGCTTATCAAACTGCAAAATAAACTTTAAAAAATTAAATTTCCTGACATTGTCAGGTGATTGGGATATTTGTTTAATAAACATTATACAATAATATCCGCAAGCAGAAGTTCCAACAGGTTGAAGTTGATTGGACGAATAATATATTTTTTTATATTTTTTGTTTATATATTTTTTTATTGCGTCGCTTGGAGGAAGACCAAAGGAGTCAAAATAATTGTTATTATAAACTGCTACCCAATGCGTGCCGGATCCGTCATTGAAATCTTGTATATTTATCAACCATGAACCTACAGCTGGTACAGCGCTAAGTTCATCTTTAGAATAAACTCCGTGAAATCTGGGAACTGATTTTAACTTATCAAGTAAATCAAAGTTACTTAGCGGGGTGGCCGTGTTCCCGGCAATGTTAGTCCTCGTCCTCCTATTCCTAGCAAATTTGGCAGCAGACTTCCCGCTAGTCCCGCTAAAAGTGGAGCGAAAGGAATAATTCCCCCTTTGGTTGTTCTTCGACGTTTTGTTGTTTTCGTTTTTTTCGACGATTTTGTTTTTCGTTGTGGCATTATATTTATCGGCCACATAAAATTTTGTTACCATAGATATTTACAATTTATCTTTAAACTATTTTTTTATTCCACTGCCGCGAATGATACCATGACCTTCGACTGCTTTTTTCGTTGCGCCTGATATTGCGCCAGACGCTGCTGCTAGTCCTAATGTACCTAACACAGGTAAAATTTTAGGTAATAACGTGCTAGCTAGTATTGATAATGCCGGACCAAAGAAACCACCTTGTTTTGACATCGCTGTTATTTGTGCGGCACTTAAATTTAAAACAAAAGGTTTTTAACGATCGTACCTGTTTACTTGATTTTTTGTCAACATTAATTTTGTTAAAATACCCTTGGAAATGTCAGGGTTGATTTTTAATGATACCTGTCTCTGCTTTGCAACAGCAGCTGATAATTTTTTAACTTGACCATCAGTCAAATATATTTCTTTTATAATATATTTTGTCATCTTATATAACGATTGCAGATTAAACTTGGACTGCCATTTTACCTCCAACGGAATCTATCGTAACAAATCTGTCGCTGATCACTTAACGCGTACACGTACAACTGCGCTGCTGGAACTGCTCCTAATGTCCAAGTAATTTCAATATCAGCTGTCGAGTCAACTGCTCGCTCGCTATGTTTACTAACATCAAAATAAAATATTGGATAAAGTGTACGAAATTCCTCTACTGATATCTGAGATCCATCTTCAACATCCTGATATTTTTGCACTGCGTCGAGTAGATACATGTAAGGTCGAGTAATATTTTTATTAGCATCATCTGCAAAATTGCATTCTATCGCTCGTTCCGGATATTGCTTTGAATTTATTCTAGCATATATACGTCTAACATCAGCGTTATCAAATATCGCATTATTTTGTTGTTGGTTACCACGTCGCGCTTGCTGTTGAAATACAACAAACAATTGTCTCGGCAGTTGTTCGCTTGATGTTGTTGTAACTCGCCACGTGTAGTCGGTAGTATTTGGAACTGCTGTTTGATATATTTTATGCTGCTGAAAATAAATCTTGTTTGTATGTTTATCGAGTATACTGTTTAAATCTGACATTTTAGTGATCGACGGTGTTATTCGTGGCATCCAAAGCGCAAGTTTGTTTATGATAAATTGTACATCAGCTCCGCCTGACCTAAACAAGCAGTCGTTTTGTTCTGCTGGATCTAAAATAAGTGTATGTTTAACTCCACGAAATACTTTATCGTAATCGCGACAAAATCCAAATATTGTACTTAATGGCAGCATCATTGTAATTTGACGTGATCCTTCTGCAAGTGCCTTTCTCTGAGCAAAACCTTCATTGTAACGTGGATTTTTTACACTAATTGTGTTATTGATTAAATCTAACATTGCAACGCCGTCCGCACCTGCAGCTGGTGGTGCTATACCAAGATTATTACAAGCTGCAGTAAGAGAAACTCTTGTAGCGTCTGCGTTAGCAGCTGCAGCTGGTGCGGCTATACCTAGTGCGGCTGCATTAACAATAAGAAAAGTTCTTACAATTACAACATCTGCAGCGGCATCAGCTCCGTGTAATAAAACACCTTTCAAGAAAAGTTCGGTTGATTCAGCTAAACCACGTCCAGTATCTTTAAACCACATCATGTTCGTTGCAGCTGATCTGGAGTAATCGTCGGAAAACGAAATAATATTTAAAATTGTACTTGCAACTTGTAAGTGACTTGAAATATCCTCAACAGTTTGATTAGCTAGTTGATATCTAGCACTTTTGAATAAACACCAGTCGTTATTTATAAGGGCTACTTCTGTTCCAGCTGCAATTGCAACAGGCGGATTGGCTACTGTCATAATCTGACCGCGAACTTCTAACATTGCCTTATGTGGCAGTAGAAATACATCTTCGTCTCGAGTATTAAATGTTCTAATACCAGTTTTATTTGGTTCATTAGAATTTTCGTCGAGATACTCAACGTACTCAAATTCTGTTACAGTGTCATCGGTGTCATAAGTTTCTGCTAAATCGAGATAATTTTTAACAGACATTTTTTATTTATTAGATTATATAAAATTTTATTGCGGCGCCGTTACTTTAGATATTAATTTTTGTATAATCTGCTCGCCTTGGTGATAAAAGTTTTTTCGTTGTTGTTATCATAGCGCGTTGAGTTTCTTTTGTTGGAGCGATTTCTGAAATAGCTTGTTTTATCTCAGATGTAGACGGTGCGCCTTTTATTTTATCAGCTATTTTTTTGTCCCACCGCAGTTCCAGCGGCAGATGCGGCTCCAGTTGCAAAAGCTTTACCTGCGTCAAGTGCAATTGGTGCAACTTTACGCGCGATTCCCGGAACATTTTCAATAACTTTAGCAAATATATTTCCAAAAAATACTCCGACTATTTTTCTTCGATAAAATCTTTTTCTCTGTTTCATTATATCTGAGGTTGTATAATTTTTATTGTCAATCACGAAGTGATCGTGCGTAAGTGTAAATAATAAGTAACAACCTCGTTGTTAAGATCCAGTTGTTTTCAGGATTGATCTGTTAATTGCACTGTTATACTTGTTATTTGATTTTCAACATTTAACGGATAATATATAATATGACGCGGAGTAATTTGCATAAGAGAACCTGGTGGAACATCTGGCGAGAAACTATAAATCGTTTGTCCTTTACTGCCCTGGGCTGAGTAAGATCCAGAAGCAATAGAGCAATTTACTAATATTGTATTTACGTCAGTTATATTTACCGGCAGTTCACCGTCATACGTAATAGGTTCATTAGGATCTAAATAATACGCTTTATGCTCAAATTCTATCAGTGGTGCGATACTTCTCGGTGATATAAAACTAACTGACATATTTTTTATTGTCATTCTAGCTCGTAACGTGTTATAATTCGCTGCTAACTCGAAATTATCAGATTTTATCTTCTCTTTTTGCATAAGCTCTTTTATCGTCTTATTTAGATCATTGATATTATAAGCTCCTTGTGGAATTTTAAATGTTTTCCATTGCGTGTCTCTTACTGAAATAATTGCAATCTCATCATTGACACCAGTTTTTACGTTAGCCATAGCATTCCAACAAGTACAAGAAATTAATCCAATTTCATACTGTTTTTCAGTATCAAGTTGTATTGGCGGAATATAATTTACTGAAAAATTTGCGCTATCTTTTGCGGTTGTACTAGAATCTAGCAATAATGTTGTTGACATTTTTTATTTATTATATTTTTACAAAATTAACATTTATAAAATTGATATTTACAACATTAACATTTACAAAATTAAATCGCCGCGATTAAGTCGCGGTGTAAAGTTTCATACTCGTCAGATGTTAATAAATTTTCCGATCTTAGATGATCAAGTATATCAATAATTTCATTGTCAATTTCAGCGCTAACATTCCCAGCTTCTTTTGATGATATCAACAGCATTAATCTGCCTATCATTTCGGCGGTTGATGTAAATATTTTTACACCAGTTCCAGCTTTTACTCTTACAGATTCTCTATATTTTTTAACGCCATTTTCATCGACTGATTTAAATTTCCTTTGAAGTTTCCACCCTTTACCATACTCTTTTTCTCTATAATCTAACGCTGCTATGTAAAAGGTATGAGCGATAACACCTTTCCTAATTATATCAAAGAGCGGAATTATATCTTCTTCTTTTTTAGTTGTTCTTAATTTACTGTCAGCATTATTACTATTTATAATTATATCATTTAAATTATTAATAAGTTCATCGTATTTTTCTTCTGGCCAAGTTCTTATATTATCAATATCGTTTATATTATTATCTTTTAAAAAATCATTATATTCATCATCTGTTATTTTATCATTTACTCTTTTTATATAAAGATTTATTTTTTCACCAATTTCCATAAACTTTACTGTTAACTCGCCGACTCTTTCTTGCTCTTTTTCAAAATACTCTAATTTTTCTGATAATTTTCCTAATATAGTCCTAATTTCATGTGCAGTTAATTCTGCTAATCTTCTTTCAAATAAATTCGGATTATTGATCAGCTGGTTTAGTTCAGTTTGTCTAGCGGCAGGATCATCAATATTCCTTACAAGTGCCTCAGCTAACATTCTTTTTTCCTCGTCAGATCTAGCAATAATTTTTGCAGCAGCCGCGTCTTGTTGTTCTTTAACTAATCCAACCAAACCTTTTTCTTGTAGTTGCTTAAGTTCTTCTTCTGACAGTGGTTTAGTTTCAGGTTGTTTCCCAAGAAGTGCTTCAGTAACAGGTTTGAGAATCGTAGCTGTTGTTTCTGCAGCAGTTACTTGTCCACGACTTGCTTGCTGCACTTTTTGCTTAAATTCTGCTTGAGATTGAGCAAGTGTTTTTAGATCTTCTATATGTTTTCTATATTTTGCTCGTTTATCCATAATTATTATATATAAATTTTATAAAATTTTAAGAAGTGGAAAACACATTGCTGCAAGTAAATGTCAATACAACAGCGAAACATTTTAGTTGGATCATTTGTAAGTTTATTAAATAAGAAAAAGTTATATTTATCCTTTGTAGCTTTATGATATAATTCGATAAATTTATCTTTTGTTACATCACCGCATTGCTCGTTCGCGATATTTCTAACGTCAACATTATCCAGTCCCGGAAATAATATAAAACAACCAGTATTTCGCCGAATAAATCTGTCAACATTATAAAAACCTTGAGCTAAATAAACAGAATTACATTTCTTATTTCGCGACAGTGAAAAATACGATCTTATTTTGTTCATCTCCGTATTATTTAGCGGAATATCATCAAAAACTATCTTATGTTCATCCGAGTCAAGTTGATTAACTGGAACAAGATCATCTGGTTGTCTGATTATAAAAAAATCTTCACCAGCCTCAAGATCATCACGAAGTTTATTATTATATTTGCTTAGTAGCTCGTACTTTTCTTGCTGTGGATTAATTGTATAAATATAAACTCGATCGTAGTTAAAATTATCGCCGAGAAGCAAGTTCATAAGCAGATTTGTTTTTCCAGATCCAGTTCGCCCAACAATAAGATAATGACAATCTGGAAGTTCATTGTTATGTTTATGTTTCACCAACCGCTCTGTATCAAAGTTTAATATCGTCGCCATTGTTGTTATATAATTTTATGTAATATTAAACTAACTAATGTTGACAATTTTATGTAGGACAATAAATAATGAGCTACTATACAAAATTTGGAACATTAACAGGAGATTCATTGACTGAATGTTATCAAGGTGACTTATCTAAGTATGGAACTCTTGATCAGCTAAGAAATGAGATTGATAATTTATTAAATGTCATAAGTGTAGATCAAAATGAAGTTGTTATTTTTCAAGATAAAGAAGGACGATTAAAAACAAGTAATGTACAAATGTCAGATGTACTTGTGCGAATTCCCGCCGCGGTTGTTAATAATATTGTTACTTTTACTAACCAAGGTAAAATACGAGATTCTGGTAGGTCAATTAACGATTATGTCAGAAAATCTGGTGACTCATTCACGGGTCACATTATCATGAACCGAAATAAAATTATAGACCTTGGAAACCCAGCCATAGATACAGACGCTGCAACAAAGAAATATGTCGACAATCAAGAATCTAAGTGCGTATTAGTCAACGGCGGTATAATGCGTGCATTTCTCAACATGAACAACAACGGTATTAATAATCTCCGAACACCAGAATCTGATTTTGATGCTGCAACGAAAAAGTATGTTGATGATAAGGAAATTCCAATAACAACATCATTAAAAACAATCGGTGATGAAATGACTACACTCAGTGCTACTTTTTCTAGACAGGTAGAAACGTTCTTAAATTTTTGTAGAAATATAAGCAAGCCTTTTAAAGAATTTTTGGGGAACAACCAACCGTTGACATAAAACTCGCTGACATTAACACGAAACTCAACGATATTGTCAGTGGAATACCTAATATTGTTCAAAAAACTAATGTGATTAAAATTCCACACAGACAAATTAAAAATATCGTGTACACAGTAGCATCAGGATTAGCAACATGGTCACAGCAAAATAACACTATCAAATATACCGCAGAGGTTACTGGTGTTTATAGACTGTCTATCTTCAGCTCTGCAAAATTTAAAATTTATACTACAACATTTCCATGGCGTCATTCAACTGATGCTTTCTCTGGAGTTGTATCTATAGTGTTAAATAAAGATGCTGAAGAAATATTTTTACTGGAAGCAGATGATCAAACAATAACCGCAACGTCTTACTGGTGGTGTTTGGAATTTGTAGCTGAAACACCACAAATAATTACTTAATCAAACCTAGGGACCAGCATTGTTGTAAACTAATATTATATAATGAAAAAATATATATTTGATTTCAATCACATTTCAAAAGAAATTCCAAAACAAGATGTTGACGCGCTAATGCAATATTACAAATTTTATCATAAAAAACTTTGGTGCGTGAAAAAATGTTATAAATATAATAACAAAATACTTCGAGTAATATCATATTTACCGCTGTTATTGACCGGATCTGGTATAATTTCGAGTGGTGCATCATTAAACCCGTTTTTGTTAATAATATCAGGTGTTGGTGTTTCTCTTACAACAGCGTGTAAAACGATTGAACCTCGACTTGTAACCAAACAAATTCCTGCAAAACAGCTAGTATAACTTACAAAAAATTACTTGATCAGATACGATCTTACTTGCGGGGTATAAAATATGATATGGATGATTTAATACGCGAGTTTCGTACTATTGACAGTATGTTAACAGATATTCTACCAATGAGAGTTAGTAGGTATGAAAAAGATTATCATAAAAAGTATGATAATGTATGAAATTTTATCTAAACTTTAGAAATAATGTTTGAAAATTTGACAGTGACAAATAGTTACAATAGCAAGATCAAATATCTAATGATGAACGGCAAACAGTTGACAGTTGAAATTAATAATGAAACATCAGGTATATGTTTTAGTGGCACTCGTGACAAGCTAAAACTTTCGCTTATCAGATCTGATGACAGCGAATATTTCAATTACCTTGAACAATTGAGCCAGAAGTTATCAGCGGAATTTAAAAACTTTCATAATCCGATCAGTCAACAAAAATATACTAAACTTACCATCGATCTTGATCGATCAAAAGTATATTTTATCGACAAAAAATATCCTCTTAACAGACCACAAATAAAAGATTTGTTTGAATCCCGTCGTTGTGTGAGCGGTAAAGTAAAGTTTAGTCTCTATCATCGTGATAATGAAATATTTTGAATATCAACAGTTGAAACATTGATAATTGGTGACGAGGTATAAATAATATATGAAAAACGTCACTTACCTTTTCGCCCGGTGAAGATGTCCTCTCTCTTGAAAGTGCCTAAGAAGAAAATTCTAACTGCCTTATATACTGCTGTTTTCTGGTAATTCCATGATGAGTCATTCTGATTTTCTTATAATCTCCATGTTTTATTTTGCTGACACATTTCCATGTTTTATGTTATTTTGCGTGGGTGTTTTCTGGAATGTTCTGAAACATGTATACTTGGCTTGGCTGATGAACGTATTATTGATTTTTTCAGGCTGTGTATCTGTTACAAGCAAAACACTGTAGATTTATTTTAAGTAAACAGGTATGTTTGTAAGGCTGGTTTTGTCAATTTATAAATCAAACAGATAACATTTTATCATATATATTTATTTGTTTAATAATCAAACATATAACTGTTCTATCTCTTACTAATGTATTTATCATGGTTTTCAATGAATTCTCCTTTTTTATATTTATTAGCAGGGAAATATACGTTAATTATATTCATTTTATTTATTTTAATATGGAGTAGTCTGCCCTCAAAAAATTTACTTCCCTCAATTTTCTCCCAATTATAATAACTTTTGGTTCTTATTATAACTGCTGCACCTCCGTTTACATCCTCATTTAGAAAATTACTTGTTACTACTATTGCATTTAATTTCTCCTCTGTATATGATAATAGTTCTTTAGAAAATCCATTGTGAGTTTCTTGGATTAAAATAATATCATAATTACTGTAATTACAAAGTTTATCAATTTTATCCTTATTTACCCCATTAAAATTAATTGAAGCTACATGGAAGTTTGATCCCTCCATTTTGTTTTTTGCCCCAGGCGGCCGTATCTATCATCTTTGTTATTTTTACTATTTCATAATAACTTATCAATTAATGTTAAAGTTTATATTTCAATTTGTTATAGGGGGGTTATTAGCCCCCTCTGTTCCATCTCCATTTACACTGTAGGGTTCAGTATTGTCATTTGTTATCCCCATACTACAAGTTTCCATTTGAGTCACTTGTCCATTTTCCATGTCCTTGTCAGTCATGCAGTCGTGATCATTTTCAATGTCGTGTTCGTTTCCAATGTCCTTGTCCGTGTTCGTATCCGTATTCATATCCGTTGTCCTGTCCTGTTCTCTATCCTTCCCTACTGATTTTTTCGTCGCACTCCCCTCTTTTTTCTTTTTAGGCTGCGATTTACTCCCATCCTCTCTAAACGTCGGACAGTTTCTCACTCCCTGAGGAAGATAATGAGATGAGCCTCATTTTTCTTTTTTTTTTATGCGTTTTTTTTATACTGGAGTCGAGGTTAGGGGTTTTATCCCCAAAGGGTCAGTCGGATCGCTCTCCTCCAACACGTTTGGACTCCCAGTTGAGTCCTCAAGTCCCTCTTCCTCCTCAGTCAGAGGGAAAAATCTATTGCTCTCGAGGAGTCTCTCTTCTATATTCCTGTTTTTGGTAAGGAAAAAAGTGTGAGATTTAAAGGGACTTAAGAACTTCTCCCACACTTGACCTTGAAGCGTTTCGTCAGAATTGTCTTTTGACTTTTTTTAAGTTTCTGTCATTCTGTGTTTCGTCCTGAGAAACCACTGGTATTTCGTCCCCTTTGTCCGCTTCCCCCATTGTTTCTTTCCTAGTTTGTGCTATTAATATGTCAACAGCATTATTAATTTCAGCAAGTTCCTTCTCATTTAAATTTTCATTTCCTGTATTTTGAGCCACCTTACTTGCATATGTTGCCCCAGCGTATGTTGCCCCAGGCGGAAAAATACTACAATCTCTGGCGGCATGCCCTACATTTTTACATTTTGGACATTGTCTGTCTTTTTCACAGCCATGATACCAAGTTCTGAGCAAAAAAACCCATCACATAAAAATGTGATGGTATCTTTTTGGCATCATCACTGTTGATTTTGTACTATTCTAACTCCTGTTTTAACACTGGGGAAACCCCACACTGTTGCCATCTTATGATATTTTACTTTAGTCTGAAGCTTCCCTTCTATTTTGTCTATAATTTCCTCAGATTCCACCTCAAGAGGTAGCCCAGACACAAAAGGGTCTAATGTCTTGCCCTCCACCTCCCGAACTATCGGGGGTGTTTTGTACACCCTGGCTCTAATACCCCTTACTTCAAACCAATCATTTTCCAATAACGGTTTCTGAAAGTCCTTAGGATACACTACAAATTTACTAAATCCTCCATTTTGTAGCCCATCAACTTTGGCAATGTCAAAACCCTGAACCTTCATGGCCGTTAAAGGGTCGGCTTGCGGGGAGCAGTCTTCGACATCACCGAAATCAATTGTTTGGCAGCCTTCTGGGTGGAAGGCCTTTAAAAATGCCTTCCCTGACCCCTTGTCAATTTCCGTTCTAAAGTAGGTATTGAGCTTTGTTCCTACTGGTTTTGTGTTAACTACATGGTCTACCTGCGCTTGAGCCATTTTCAAAATGCTCGCTGAGTAGAGCTCACTGCTAAGTTGAAAACAAATTGGAAAGGCGTGGTCACACACCACTAATTGCTTTAGCACTCTGGTTTGTAGTGCATACAAGATTAATCTAATACACAAATGAAATAAACAGAGAATGTTCTGCAAATACATGTAAATAAATGAAATGAAAATGATATTGATACAAAATGAAAAATGGCAACAACAAAAAAAAAAACAAAGAAATGAAAATGAAAAAAAAAACAGGCAAAAGAAAAAACAATTGAAAAAATTCAAAATCCCAAGGGATAGATGCAGAAAAAACTACTAACCTGTGGGTAAACTGAATTATATGTATGCGTGTAACAAAATACTTCTCTCGATCTGTATCCTTAACTCTTAGTCTGCTTGGTCACTGAAAACTCTAGCCAGCTCTTCCATCACTCATGTAAGTATTATACCTCACGAAGCATGTGGCAAAGCAATATATCAATCATTTTCCTTCCAAAAATTACTCGAGCGCTAGATTCTTCAGCAAAATACACACACTCATTCAAACGTTTCATTCATTTCCCCGAAATTCGCGAGCGCCAAAACAACTCCTCTCCAGATAACTAGTATGCATTTATGCAAGCTATTTGTAAGATCTTTCGGTGTCGGGCAAAATAGATAAGAAAAGAGCCGTCCAGATGCTACACAGTCTGGTATATTAATGAGCACTTGATACTCCGAAACGTTGGTTTTATTCACGATTAATTGGCCATCCAAGGGCTTAATCTAGGGGCGATAATATTTGTTCGCAAAATCTGACACAAAGTATGATTGGTGGAGACCGAGATAGTGATAGTGTACGGGCGAATTCGGCTCATCTTGGAAGTTGTAAATTTTATGTTATATATATTTTATTAAATGAAACTAGGGATGTCTAATGACTTGTTATGATAAAAGTAGTTGTTTTAACTCCATACAGCATGGAAAATTCATAGTGAGTTATGTACGGAGATCCAGTATGTAATTAAGAAATCTACAATTAACAGTGGGTTATATACTGGTGGTTATCAGGTATATGCTTAAGAACTCTACAGGTAATTTGATTTCAAACGATACATCGGAAAATATATTGCTAACCGTGTACTTCCTATATAGATTATATGCTGACTTATGTCAACAGGTTCATGGCCGGCAATTATAATATTTCCAGTCAGAAGCCAATACCTTCATGATATCCAATTTAAATTATGAAAAAAAAAAGAATGAAATACTATAAAGTCCTTCGTTATGGAGAGCTGGAACTAAGTTTGAAATCGTTAGTTCAAATATTTTAAGAGAAGATTGATAATCAGTTAAATAAATGCAAAATAATTTTCCTTGTTTGTCAGCAACACACTGTCATAGGTATAATTAGAACATAAAGGCAGTTTTTTGTAGAGGTGATTAAAACCGTACCTAACTCTCTCGCAGTCTTCTCAACGACTGCATGCCGGTTGTCAAAGGCATCATTGCTTATCTCTTCTCTGTGTTATGTTGGTTCAGCAGACCTGACCTCCTTTAAATGACAGACATCTTTAATTGTATTGTACTATTATTCTTTATCTTTCTTTTCTTGACCTAAGCCTCTTTCAGAATGGTTTCAATATGTGCAGTTCTGTTTTGCATTACGTCTTCATACGGTGACAGCTTTTATGACTTGAACTCATTTGCAAAGGAAACCTTTAATTCCGTAAAATTCATCAGCTTTCTTTCATTATATTTTTCGGTCTTTCCTTTTTTCTTCCTCTTTTTCATCCAGCACTTTGCGATGAAAAGAATATGCATGCACGTGCGAGTAGTAGTATAGTGTAACTCCTAAACCGTTTGCGAAACAGAGTTCAACAACCTTTGACTGCAGTCTATATGTGCGAAACGGTTTTAAAATTTTTATCAAAGTCATGTTTGGGGGTGGGGTGGGGTGTGTGCTTCCTGTGCTTCAAAACTTTAAATAGACTACCACAACCCGAGCACTGTATAAAAGATATCTTCGTTGTTTTGTTTTGTTTTTGTTTTTTTGGAGTGGATACAAAATAATATTTTACGTGTGAAATAGGAAAATGTTTTCCATTTTACTATAAAAAGACGTTCCGAAATTTACAATAATTTTAGGACAACGACGTTTTGCGAATTTATCTTGCACGAATAATGCTTCAAATTGTGCATATTGTAAAATTAATTACTGTTTGAAATGAACATGAAGAGATTTTTTTAAAAATTTTATTAACATATTTGTTGCGAGGAATAATACAGTAAACATTGTAAGAGTGAGTACTCTAGAAATATCTCACTGAGAGTTCACAGCCGACAAATTTCAGACCAAAATATATTTAAGGAAACAAAATATTTCAATAATTGTCAGTTTACATTTATGGATTCTGTTTTTTTTTTTTTTTTTTTTTTTTCTAGTTTCAAAATTGCAATTTTGGTCTTGACATTCACAGCAATCAACACTCTCAATTCCCGTTTCTTCCATTGTGATGGAACGTGATTCTGATTGTGTTGAGAGTTAGAATGGCTACTTAAACAATTATATTTCTATATTTAAC
Organism: Megalonaias nervosa; assembly: GCA_016617855.1. NCBI lineage: Eukaryota > Metazoa > Mollusca > Bivalvia > Unionida > Unionidae > Megalonaias > Megalonaias nervosa. Next base: position 16,734 of record JAECUM010025604.1, read on the forward strand.
TAAAAGTTTTCCCAAACAATGTGTCGATTTTTTGTAGAGGGTAAATGGCACGCTGTATGGGTGACATATTTAACAGCTACAGTTCACGCAATTTTTCGTTATTAACCTTTGGAAGGACTCATGTGGAAAACTAATTAAAACAGTTATAACTTCATGCCTAGTTTTGTTTTCCTTGGAGATATGTTAAGCACCTTTTATGGCGTCTATTTATTCATGAAAGAAATCTATCTTTGGAGGTCTACAGTCTTGACACATTTTAAGATTTTTTTCATCCCGATTTTGGGGGGGGGGGAAGAAGTGGAAGAAGAAAAATTTAAATGGGCTTGAATATGGAAATACAGATTTGAATAACATACTTAAGGACTGATATATTTCCTTAATGGGAAAATAAATTAGTTCCAAATGTGATATCACCACTATGTCGATAAAAGTTGTGTCGCTACTGTGGCGATACAATTTCTCTCCCACTGATATATTTCAGTATCTCGTTATGAAATATATAATAAAACCGTATATTACTTACTGGACACTAACATATGCAGCTGACATAAGTAAATCTGTTCACCCTTACCCTAAGTGACTAAAACAAGAAGATCTCTCTAGGTGGAGCTGAAACGGTTAATCGAGGGGGGAGGCATGTTTCATAAACAAAGCAAAATATGTTAAATTTAGCATCATTCATAACTCTTGAATTGTTAAACCTTAATAAGATACGTATACGAGTTATTTAGTTTGATATGCACATTAAGTAATTATTAATGAGCAAACAGTTATTAGTAAATAAGACGTCCATTAATTTTTCCTCAACAAATCTCATTCTTCAATGTTATTAATTTTTGTAATTTTGATCTCTTTTTTATATAACAATATTTCATATTATGATAAACTAATTTTCTTAAATATCGTTTAACAGTAAGGCATGCATCTGTGTCAGCCAAGGGCCATATTTCAAGTGCAGGTCTATGTCCAAGGAGAGAGGTCAGGTAAATATCTAAAGGTCAAATGAGTTTAAATAAACAGGTTAGCAGGTTAACTGTCATGTACTAGCATTGTACTTTGTTTAACAGATTATTTTACTGTACTTCACAGGAAGGGATATCTAACCCCTATTTTCAAGTCTACTGATTTATATTTAAGTTCCCAGATGTACCAAAATATCCTTGTCCTCTTCAAATGGAAACCAGAATCATTGTAGACAGCCACAAACAGTAGACAAGTAACAACCGACACTGGCACCGGACAATGCTAGTAGTTCGACTGCAGTGTCTTCTAACCGCGCTGTAGTACACGCTCCACACTCTTCCACTTGTTAGAAATAGCAATGGTTTCTAACTTGTAATGCACTCAAAAAGAATATCAAAATTACTGGTATGTTCTCTAACGAATTTGGCTGCTCAGACCATTCGTTAAATTACAACATTTGGCACGTCCACGCAGATACTCTACGTAGGTTTATTTTGCATGCGTGAAAGTAATCAATTATCAATTATGCCCACTCAAAAAGGCTCTTGAAGCCATTCCAGTAATATCTGCCCGGCACCAACATCAGGAAAACCACGATTTATAGTTTGGAGCGCACAGACACATCTGTGTTCCAAACATAATTCTGATGGGCCTCTTGCAGTCTTTCTGAAAATCCCATAGCCATTTCAACCCGATTTCAACTCATCCGCGCTACGTTGTATAATACAGTTCACAGCATCTGTTCAGATATCCCAATACTTTGAACTTAGAACTTTGGCATAAATGGTCTCTCAGAGTATGCTCTTTAATAAGTAAAATATGTTCCAACATTGGAACTTCAAATTTTATCACTGCCCCCAGCATTCGTTCACATTTATGTACATTTGCGTTCTGAGCATTGATGTAAATGATCCCTTAAGGCATACTCTTTCGTACACAACTTTTGGTCATCCGAGCGACACAGTTTTGATGCTGCTCTAAACAACTGCTCGGTCATTCCAAAACCGTATATTCACACCACTGACATAATAGTTCACCATGTTCTTTAGTACAAATTGTTTTAGACAATAGTTACATAGACGTCATCAGCCGATATTCCGACCTTCCCCGAGTGATTTGCCCTCTGTCTCGGTATATCCTCAAGGAAGTGGGCGACAGTGGTTATCAGACACTGCCTGTTGTGTTGACTACCAGTTCGTTTCCGGTTTCAGCCAAATCCAACTTAATGCTCAATCTGCTGCCTTGTTCAGTGTATACACTGATGTTTTCCATGCTCTTCCTCTTATTCCCAGTGCATTGAGCATCGTTCAGGTCGATTATGCAGGAAATCCTCTGCATCCTACATCCAACGGGAATAGTCATGTTTTCAATCCTTTTGTTCTACAGCTCTCTAACAGTTCCTGGTACTTCTCCGTCTTCCTTTCATACGCATATTCAGTTCGTTTTTCGCATGGGACACTCAGTTCTACCAAGATAGCCCTCACTGCAATCTCAGACCATATGACGATGTCTGAACGAAGTGATGTCTGTACAGTACAGCGTCCGGGAATATGAGTTATTTTCCATGTTTACTATCATCTCCCATTATTTTGCTTCCTTCAGCATTGTTTGTCGTTGCATGTTTCTTTTCCACCTCTTTAATGAATTGAATGAAATGGGGATCTGATCTTCATCGGTTCCGGACAATCCGTCATTGTCTCCAACATATCTATCATATCGTGGAATCGTACACAGTTTAACAAAAATTGTCAGAACGACCCAGAATAATGCTTCTTGGGTTTTTATTTCGTCGTATCAAAAATATAAATTCGGAGCTTTCAAGAGAGAGAGAGAGAGAGAGAGAGAGAGAGAGAGAGAGAGAGAGAGAGAGAGAGAGAGAGAGAGAGAGAGACTTCCATGTGCACGAAGCATGCTTGTAATTTTAGTGTCACAAATTGAACATAGCTCAGTCTGTATAGTTTATGACCTAGCTTTGGAACCTAGAACTATGTTTTCTTAAACTCTCAAGTTAGCGCATGTTTTCAACACTCCTGTCACTTGTGAGGCTGATGATTTTAAACATTAATAAACTTCAAATTGTGAAAAATCGTATTCACACTTGCAAGTACAAAGAGATAGTAAAGTAAATGTGTAGAATGAATCATTTTCAGACAAACGGAATAGATAAGAGGAGATCTGGTCGTTTGTTTGGCATGCCTTTGAGAAATATTCTTGTCAAGCAGGAATCATTTTCCAACAGGATGATCGCATCACATAGAAAAGACAGTTTCATACATTTCGTCCCATCTCCTACAAAATATTTTGCGCCTGATGCCATTTCTGGCGGCAAAGATCACGTTTCATTCATTCATATAATAATCTGGGAGCATTGGCGAGGAAATAACTATGATCTAGATTTTTAGATTCATTATAAAATTAGTTTTCAGGTCTGTCTACACATGCTACCGTAAATAACAGTAGACGTTACTACCTGTGACTGTTGAACTAGAGTAGATAGCAACACCTGGCTCTCCCTTGAAAGTTCTCTTTAGATGGATGAGGTGGCTGAGCAGATATTCTCATCCACTCAGATGTGAAAGTAGACAGTATAAGCTCTGTGGACAGCGCAGGCCAACAACTCAGGTGCTGTAGATCTATATGGCCATCCGCTCCATCCGAACTCGTCTCCAGAAGTTTCGAGTGTCGTTCCACTGGATTAAGACAGGCCTGGGCGAGAGAGTGCCGATCACTTTGAGCAACATTCCTTCACTTAAATCCAATACATGTGTACGCCATGACCTTATCCCCTCACCTACCTAGCTGCCTTGAAGTCACGGGGAGAACGGCGAGCAGCAAAGCAGCAGGTGTAAATATACTAGGAGCTGTAGCTGCTAACCTGAACGCAGACGGCTCAAGGCATACAGGGTCGCTTTTCACAGGACCGAAACAGCAGTAGAACACTACAGTCTCTTGGATGACTCATCATCCCTACTTAGGATCACATTGTTACACCTTCTGGAATGGCCAAAGTAAAGAAGAGCGACGTGATCCTGATGTTATGGTTTCCACCACATCACAGCTAGCCAGAAAACTCGCAAATCTCCCAAAGGCGGGAACGACAGACTAATATAAACAAGAATCCCACTTTATTTGAAAAGATATGCAAATATCATCAACGCCTATACATCCAATATGACCAACCCAGATGAGATCAAGGGCAAGTTTTATGAAGATATGTAGTCTCTTATAGCAAAAGTAATGAAGGCACGCATACAAGCTTATCTTCCTTGGTGACTACAGTGCTAGAATTAACACAGATCACCAGACATGGTAAAGTGTCATTGTCAAAAATGATTTTGGCAAATGCAACAGCAACGGACTCCTCCTACTGAAGAAATGCGCTGAACACGACCTCCTAATTATCAACACAGTCTTCCGCCTGCGAAACAGCAGCACGTCTTGTCTTAGATGCGCCCGAGCTGAAAGGACAGGCGTCTCAATGACTAAGTCGTCGTCAGGAGAAGATGCAGCCAGGATATCTGTGTGACGAAGGCCATGAGAAGTGCAGAATGATGGACAGACCACATGCTCATTGTCTCCAAGCTCAATACCTGATTTCAGACAACTACAAGGTAAAAGAGCGCCAACTAAGCTCATTGTCTCCAACTTAAAACAGGAGAAGGTGCAACAGGTGTTTTTTTCCGGGGTTTTTTTTTGGGGGGGGGGGTTTGGAAGTACTGTGCAACTAGTTAGAAACAATTTATGTGAACTCCGAGAACGTTATGGAAAACTGAGCACAGACTCTGTGTACTTGGATGTATGTAAATCACTCAATACTAAGACACGTAAACATCAAGATTGGTTTGAAAAAAGAACAATCTTGCCATACGGAGACTACTGAACTAGAAACATCGGTTCCAGAAGGCTTGCTTGGAAGACAGGACTTCATCAATTAAGAAAGCAGCACACAACAGCATCAAGCGCACTGTCCAATGCAAACTCTAAATAGTTGCAAGACTCATGGATGAGCAGCAATGCAGAGAAGAGTCAATCCTGCGTAGTGAGGAGGCAACTGATCGATTGTCGCAAGTGGAAGTCAATATATCAAATGCTGATCATCCAACACTAACTGACACTAAGAAAGGAGATGCTAGACCACCAGCAGTCTACAAAGCTTGAGGCTCGAACATGGCAAAGAAATAAACTAAACTCCATGAACTTACGGCAGAGATGGGTAGTCCACATTACCAGGATGTCAGACGAGCGACTACCAAACACAATCTTCTTTGACGAATTGAAATGTCATTAGAAGATACTCTTTCAAGGTTGCATCAAATCATCCTTCAGACACTCCAGCACTTACTCTGAGTCAATGGAAGAGTTAACCCAAGATAGTTCATCCTGCTACAGTCTCATCTACACTGGAGCTACAGACTATGAGTAGAGGGGAATTGCAAAGACAGTGCAGACGAGCGATCTGCGTATATCTCGGAACTTCAGTGCGTTCTTTATTGATCAAATAACCTCAAGCGGCATCCTCTGTCCAGTGTGCCATAGACAGTTCAGAACACAAAATGTCCAGATAGACACCCACATGATCATAAAAACAAAACCAGTTAGTGGTTTCATGATCCTCTGCATTCCTGGAGGACGATCAACAATATTAAATTACTGATCATGAGTTTAACTATCATCTCTGAAGAAAGAGAAGGCATGCTTTATGCGTCGAAATAACGCATCGGCATGAAAGGACCAAACAATGTTCTCAGGGTATATTCCAAGCGCCAATTTATTACGTGTTCCCGAACGCATATTATGAATTTCGGAAGAGACATGCTCCATTTGTTGAAATAATCATTTTGAAACAGCAGCGAGAAAAGTATTTAACGCATAGCAGCAGAGAGGGTGAACCCTACAACTTTGTAGAGACCTTATTTTTGAAAATTAAGGGTTCCTACGAAGGCTGAAAAAAGAAGTTTTTGCCTTAATAATGAAAACTTCTTTAATTGACCAGATTTTTTCACAATATGGTCACTACGCGTATGTCCTTCACCCTCTCTGCTGCTATGATTTTTATCCAAAAATTGTATCAAGTCCGTTGCGATATCTTGACCTTGGATCGTGTAAATTTATTATTATAAAACCAAAGGGAGCAGCTTGTGCTTTTGAAAAGAAATTTTTAAATTTATTCATGTCCATGTCGCCTGATCACCAAGTATAATAAATACTCTGCAGCGTATGATTATCTACGCCATTAAACACAACCAAAATGTTACAATTATCTCTGATTACTTTTGGAATTTGTGTATATCTCTGTGCAACATAAATCACGTCTGTATTTTTATGTCTACCTCGTGAAAATATTCTAGCTGGATTTGATTGTTTATCCAGCATAACATCATCATACACTACTAAATTATTAATGAATCCATCCAGATCATCTAGGGATGGCGCTTCATCAATATCAGTAATAAAGTCTATGACATTGTCTTCATGTAACGATTTTGCGTTTTCATTAAAATCTTTAAGTACTTCGTAACATCGCTGATCATCTACAGATGGCGATACTAAATATAATGTATCCCACTTCAGCCATCGCATTATTAGATTAAGCAGTAATTGCGTCTTCCCACTTCCTGATGGGCCTATTATAACCATTCTGATAGAATTTGGTAACGCTGGATGGTGTTTTACTGGTTCTTGTTTTCGTGTCGCAGAAAAATCAATTATATCCATATAATAAATAATATGAGTCTATATTGTGTTCGATGCAGAGCACCTACCGATACCACTGAATTAACGACAATAACAACAAAAAATAAAAGACGTGCACTTACAGGCAAGTGTGTGAAATGTGGTACCAAGAAATATAAATTTATTCCAACAAAGACAGGTGGGGGTGATATCGCTGCTTCGTTAGGAAAATTACCAGGAACTCCATGGGCTAAATATCCCGGTGAGAAACATTTACCCGGATATAATTATTGTGGTCCTGGAACTCGTCTTGATATCAGACTCGATGATCAAGATCAACCAAAATCAGGAGAGTATCCAGTAAATAAGATTGATCAAGCGTGTCATGTTCATGATGTCGCGTATAAAAGTAAGGATTTGCAGCACCGACATCTCGCGGATGTGAAATTGATTCACGCGTTAAATTCTATACCTAATAAATCTCTCAGAGAAAAATTAGCTAGTTTTCTAGTAAAAACTGCTATGAAAGGTAAACTAGTGTTAGGGGCTGGTAATTAATTATATAACTATCATAATGGAATCTGTTTATTATTCTCCGAGAGGATTCTGGAGAGGTAAAGCAGCGATTAGTAA
>JAECUM010025605.1:0-19801 GCA_016617855.1 Megalonaias nervosa
ATATATATATATATATATATATATAAAAGCATACAAGATTAACAGATTAGCAGTGTTCACTCATAGCAAATAACTGAAATAAAAAATAGGTAATAATACATGGTAGGTGCCATCCTTGTAGTAATTATGTCTCAGATATATTCTCTAATTTTCTACTCTAGTTATTTTCATTCCGTTTTTTAATTGATTGTTTTAAAACAAAAGTCTTCAACTATTATTAGCTACATCAAGCGAAAGATCTTTGAGAAAATATATGATTTAAAAAAGTCTTTTCAGCTTACATGTACATCTAAAAGTTCTCTTTACAGAAGCGAAAGTTGAATTTTGCACAAGTATCTTTAATGGTTTTTCCCAGAGCTGGTGCGCCACAATAGAATACTTTGACTTGTCCCTTCTTCTCATCTCTAATCTTTGTAAAGATCTGCAAAATATAATGTTAATTGTTAGCTATGCATATTTAATACATGCCACTCAATTAAACCGAGCAACACCATCACCACCACTGCCACTATTATCAGTAGTCGGTGTCAGCAGCATAGTAGACTCTATGGGTCAAGTACACGTTCGAAATTGCATGCAAAACTCTCATGAAAGTAGTGTATACATCAGCTGATGCATCGATTTGTACAGTGGCCAGTCAGAGTTTCAAATACTGATAGTTTTTACAAAGTGCAATACATATATACTATTCAGCATATTAAGGTTTATGATAAAAGAAAAAAGAAAGAAATGAATGATGATGATAATAGCGATGAAAAAATCAAGATGATGATGGCGACGACGATAACCAAGATGTAGACGTAGATAATGACTAATTTATTGATTTCGATAATTTAATTTTGTAATTAATTTAATAATTTATTCAAGCATTTATTTATTCGTCATCAATGTAGTAAGCTTTTGATCAGTCATATACTAAACTCACCGAATCCCTCAATGATTCACTCACTTACTCGTCCTCTAACTCACTGATTAATTTAATGATTTCCTATCACCTTATTCCAGTCAGGCCTTCCAGCTTCAGTTTTTGTTTTCAGTCCGGTGATCAAGTCCTTATTCTCCTTCTTGTGCATAAGTTCTAGCGCCATCTGTAGTCCTATACCCTTCATGTCATTCTTTTTGGCAGCTGCTGTCATGTACATGTGCATCTCTATCATGTGATCGAAAGAACTCGGTACATCTTCGCACTGTTCTATCTCAAGCTTTGCCAGAAGGCTCAAAAACCACTCGAAAGATCTTTGATCACGGTTTATCCATATGAAGTCTACCTAAAATTGCAGAAAGTCTTACATTTAGAGTGCGTTGGACCTAATACACAGAAAGAGTGGCTTGTATGATGTTTATCATATATTAGTGAATGGTTGTTAACGAAAAATTTTATTTTTCTCGTCCACCCGACAAGTGTATTCTGATATTTACCATGGCTCGACATACCTTACACTAAGGCTAGGTAACTTCATCTATTATCTATGTGACGTCGTTATTTTAGTGATATCAATCAATACATGGTTTCGTGAAAGCTGTACAGACTTTTTTTAATATTATGTAATGTTTCAGCCTCATTGCTGCCAGGTCAGGGATTTTGTACACTTGGCATAAATCTTATCTCCTGACCTAGACTTTCAACCACTCCACAAAATTTTGGAAAGTTTATTAAACTTTCGGTAGTTGAATAACAAGTGACATCATTCTATATCAAATGACCATAGCCACGAATGAAGTTCTCTTGTGGAGGAAACTGGCAGTTTTACAGTAAACGATAGATTCTTTGTTGCGAGACATTAAATCTTGTTCTTGTGGGCTCTAGGGGACCGTAAAGATGAAGGTGAGTTTTACCACTCTACATATATTTTGTCCGTTTACGGGTCATAAATATTATTGAAAACAAAAATATAATGGACCATAATTTATTACCAAATTACATTCCAAAGGCCTATGAGGACAGTCTTAATCAGTATTCATTATAAGTTAAAATAAAACTCGAAATCGTCAGCAAAGCAGTATTATCTAGACACGTTTTCAGTTATCGCTACCCACACACTTGCATTCATGAATGCCTCCACCCCAAGTTTCGCGTCATGTGTAAGAATTGAAATTTTAAAGCTGTGCACTTCCGCAGCCCATCCGAAATCTTTAGCTCAAAGTTTTGAAGTCTCAATCTCAAACAGCAAAATGATTGGCTGGGCATTAACTAAACAAATGCACACATAAACGTTTAGAAGACATTAACAACACAAGTACGCAAACATAACTTTAAAGGACATTAACTACAGAAGTAGGCACACTTAACTTTAAAGGACATTAACTATAAAAGCAAACACATACACCTTTAAAAGATGTAAAGCACACAAGCAAACACACGCACACTTTTAAAGGCAATAACTACACACCCATACATATACACCTTTTAAAGCCTGAGATTGAGAGTAACTTGTAAAGTTGTATGAAATATGTTGATTTTAACATGATCCTAAATTATAATTAAAATGTCCTCTCTAGATATTTAGGTGTTTTGTTGATTCCATCAATGCGATCAACTCAGGAGACAGCATGATACCATAACATTACAAGTGCTGTATTCAATGCCGGACATAAATGATGACGCATGATAATTCTAAAGACACATTTTGATCTTATTATTTTAATACACGCATCTGTTCGATTCATTATCTGTGTCATTGCTTTACCTTCCCATTATATTTAACGAAAATCGCCAATGGCGGTATAGTAGGATCGCAAACCGCGAGGACTGTACATTTCTTTTTATTCATAAGGTACCAAGATTTGCAGAATATTTAATTCCTTTCAACCACTGATTCAAACAGCTAAATACTAAATTATGTGACTGTTGGGAGCTGCTAGTGTCTGAGAAAATGACATAAATATAAACCCTAACCTCGAGAGACCGAGCGCAATGAAAAAGGTAAACACAATTCAGTGAACCAGGAAATTTAGGTTACAGTGACATTGTTTTAATTTACGTTCACTTACTTTCTCTATTAGCTGAATTATTCCTCGCAAGGCATTTACGTCCCAAATTATGTTACTCAGCAGACAAAAATGGCTGCAAAAGTGACCTAAATGCAATATCATTAAACCCTAAAATATAGGTTACAGTGATCTAATGTCTAATGTTAACTGAAAGGCGTAGTACTGCATATTATACATCTGAATATCCACTTATCGGATTCTTCGAGCATATTTCCTAAACAAATGACTGCAGCTAGAAACCTAACCGGGGTATTGACACCTGACGAACATACATCATCAGTTTATGACCCAGAATGACCTTCTATGGGTTTTAACGTGAGATTGTCTTTAATGTAAGAATCGCAAATCGTGTATAATGTGTCCTATAAAGAGAAGGAACTGTTCAGTATTATTATTATCATCATCATCTGAATAATCTGTACCAGACAAAAGCAATATATATGATACTTTGCCAGTTAGTAACAATATTACATTGCATCGTGTTACTACAATCAGGAGCAGGCGGCGTTCTGAGGTATTCAGCGATCATCATAACGAATTACCATTTGGCGCTCTGTTATAGAGAGCTCTAGTGAGATAGATGACGCCAGTGATGATAATGTTCTCGGTGAAAAAAGTAACACACGTGAGATTAGTGAAAATGCTTCAAGAGCCAAGGGCGATGAAAAAAGCCACAATGAGGACAGCGCCAAGTCCACGCAGTTTTATGTCCAACGAAATTGTTTTAGTGTCTAACGAACAATGACAAGGGGAGAAATATATACCTAAGGGAAAGAAAAATGACGTGTTTGTTGTTTTGGAAAAAGAAGAGAAAGCTCTATCCCCGGAAAAGAAGGACTTTCCAGAAGAGTGTGGGGTGTGAGGCGGGAGAGGTGTGACAACAGTAAAGCAGACACTTGCATTTGAGGGATCTCGGAGAAAATTGGGGAGTGTTTATCTATAAAATGAAGAAAACAGTGAAAGGACAAGTGAAGTACAATAAAATATGACAGCAACCTGATCATGTAGTAAGATTTCACAGATACCCATTCATTCCGGAAGTCAAACAATGCAGATGATTCAAGCTAACTATTTTTACATTTTACACATTTCAATTTCAAATGCCCGAATTCTACAAACAATATAAGGAAAACAACGGGACAAAGAAATTGGCGAGCTGCAGAATGAACATATTTTAGAAAAAAAAATGAAAACGCAACATTAAAGTTTCATGTACTACGCACTGTTTGAAATCACTTTCTTGCATCAAATTTCATGTCGAGATCTATTCGTTATATGTTTCGTATATTTCCCATATTAAATCTATGAGTATGGAAAAGCTATGTGCTGATTTATTTTCTGAGTATATTTATTACATATTTCCCATATTTTTCCTTATTTAACAGGAGAAACCATCAGCAATTCTCACGCGTATTTTTACCTTTCAGAGTCAACATGATAACACCTGAGTGTTGTATATCTTCCGTGTGATGAGGAAGATCAAAAATATTTTGTATGTTAAAGTATGTTTGTGAATAATTAACCTTCCTCATGAGACTATGCTGGAAATTGTGATTGCTTCCGTCATGTGTTGGCACGTCTTTACAGCTTTTGTTTTCCAAAAGGCTTCGATTTCCCATCTACTGATTTATTTGAGAGTGGCTTTAAATTTGCTCGGAGTAGCATGTCTCTAAAATCTTGAGGACTACGTAATGCCACAAGTGGTTTATATGGAAAGAGCAATTTAAGCGGTTCACACACTTTAATTAATGACAATGTTTGTGAAGGAAGCGACCTACTTGAGGGTTATATGGACGGAACGTGAGGATATTCGTTCAACGTTTTCTTTTCTCTTATATTTTAGGAGATCAGAAACGATTGTTTGCTTGGCTCAATGTGTCGCTTCCGTTATAATATATTTTATTGCAGCTCCTCTCATTCAAACGTATCACGTCAGAGCAACTCTCCTGATTCCTAGTGATTGACTGTAGGGGATGTTTTGGGCGTAGTGCCTTGGGTGGTAATTGGATGGAAGAAGGTACCGATGTTTCTAAGTCATTATGAAGTGTGTTACTGACAATTTTAGGTTTTTATGTCCAATAATATATCATCAACGTTTGAAATTTCCAGATTTAATTTCATCGAATGGCGTAAATTTTTTATCTGCATGATGAATACGTTGATCTTTCCCCTCCCCCATCTTTCCATTTCATGTCCATATCTATGCAAAGTACCCACTGGTGTGGTTTATAGCCTACAGAGACCGGATGTTGACTTTTCTAAATGGCCCATAACAATAATCGTCCGAGGGAGATAACTTAGCCCTCTCTTGTCCTCCGTTTATCTGGACGTAGTTCTTCCTATTAAACTCAAAGTTGCTAAGTTCAAGAGCTAGCTCCACGTGTTTGACCAGGAATTATGGTTTTGGCATCTTCACAGCTCTTATTTTCCAAGCTTCTTTACATGAATGTACTCCCTCATCATGTGGAATATTGGTCTTACATCCAGTAAAACAGGAAATGTTTGGGTGGTAACGGTTCACTGATTTTACTTTCCAAGGGTAGTCCATCCATTGTCTTGAAGGTAGAAAGGTACTGCATGGACATGGATGTTTATTAGGAACTCTGAATATTACAAATTTTTTTTTCTTTTTTTTTTTCACCAGAGATAATAGACCGAAATGGGGTTTCCAAGTTTGTGTACATCGACTAGCAGATCTCCCTACTCAAGGGTTTACTAATGTAAGATATAGCAGCAGGAAAGGTGAACAGACCAAGTTTATTTAGTTTATTTGTAAAAAATAAAGCTTCCTACGGAGGGTGAAAAATACAAGCGTCACTGATACCTCCAACAGGGTTATTTTCTTGTATTTTCAAATTTATTTACCGGGGATCGTCACTCTCTCTGCTGCCGTGTGTGGTAAAAAGAATAACGGTCAGGTGGCGTAATTAAATCATTATTATTGATATAATAATGAGCGATCCTACGCTAACCATGGAATCTCGTGCAGCTGACCTAGCTCGACAGCGACTAGAGGCAATTAAGAAGTTTGATCCTGCACGTGGTTCTGTCAAACAACAACTACAAGCGAGTCAAGAGTCTCAGGTGGAATTTACAGAAGGTGCAGAACAGCTATTTAAACCAATTGTCGAACTAACCAAGAAAATTGTTGCAGCAACTGAGGCAGCACAAAAAGCTCTTAAAACATTGCCTGCTGATAATCATGGCCGTCTTCGAGCAACTCGACCACCACCCCGGCAAACTCCTCAACCACAACCTGAAGTTCAACCACAACCTTTGCTTCAGCCGCCGTCTCCGCCAAAAGTTAGAACTAAGCTTACAGATAAATTTACGGCGGAAGGTATTGCCGAACACCCGAATATGTTAAAACTCGGAAATCTGCCGATTGGGTGAAGGATATATAAGGATGTAAAGCATTCTCAGCAATCAGGGATAGACTAGCACGATTAATACGCAGATCGCCAGCGGTCCGAACTCAGTCAGTAAAATTCTCCGGCACTGAAGTTATGGCAGCAGTTGTCAGTAAAATAATAAATCAAGCCGCAAATAAAAAAAATAGCAGAGTTGGCCGGTGTACCCCTGTTAGAAAAAGAAAAAAAATATAACTGCTAGTCTGATAGCAGGAATTGGTCTTCGTGTTAGACGAATACAAATGTAAATAATGTTTAAACGTGGATCTGATCCAGCATTTGACATGGACGCGCCAGTTCTCAAGGATGAATCGGTGCGCGATTATCAATATTCGCAACAGGCCAAGGACTAAAGACTTCCAAAAAGGGCCTTCCAAAAATGGAAGGGGTCTAAGACTGCCAGGAACACCCCATTCATGGTATGGTCGGAAGATCTGCTAAAGACAAGCCTCAAGGTGACTTATCCAAATATGCAACATTTGACGAGTTTAAGGATGAGCTATCTAATTGTTTACGTCTCGCAGATGTGGATCAAAATGAAGTTGCTATTATTCAGGATGAGCAAGGACGGTTAAAGAAGAGCAATATCCCCATTGACAGATATTGTTCTGCAGGTTTCAGATGCTACCGAAGATAACTTAGTGGTGTTTGCTAAAAACGCTAAAATTAAAAATTCGGAGGAATCAATTCTAACACTCATGGGAGAGATTACTGGACGCATCAGAAGAATTGGAGATATTATGTATGGCGAACTCAACATAAGCAGAAACACAATTATTAACGTGAGAGAACCAAAATCAGACGATGGTGTGGCAACAAACAAAAATACGTGGACAGCAATGAGGCCACGATCAGAACTGAGAGCAGTAAATGCGTTCCTAAAACTGGCGAAACAATGACTGACAATCTCAACATGGGCGGAAATAGCATTGCTAATTTGGGAGAACCAGAATCAAACGATGACGCTGCAACGAAGAAATACGTCGACAATAGCAACAACTCGACGACGACTTCGTTAATGACAATCAATGATGGAATGACCACGTATAGATCTGAATATGCTGGTCACGTAACCGCGTTTACAAATTTACGTAGAAACACAAATAAAACCATTAATTAATTTTTTGGAAGTTCAGCAGTCTTCGACATTAAACTGTCTGACATCAAAAAGATTACCGAAGGTGTAGTTCATCGTACAACCCCAATCAACACTACATATACAGTAGCGTTTGGATCAGCATTATGGACGCCAGTCAATAAATCCATCAAACATACCGCTGAGGCTACCGGCAAATGCAGGTTTTCAGGACTCGGCGTTACAACATTTACAATATCCATCACAATTCCAAGGCGTTATCCAGTTAAAGAATTTTCTGGATGTGTGTTAGTGATGCTGGATCAAAACGACCAGGGAACATTCGTAGTTGAACCCGAAGAAAAAGGCTTCGGCGTATTGTACTCTTGGTGTATTGAATTTGTCGCCAGCATACCACCTACTTATAATTTAGCAATTTATACAATGAACCAATTATTGGTAACCCCAACTGGCGTTCAGCGTTTTAGATACGAGCAAGTATGTTCGTGGCATCTCCAACTGAAAAATATCATAAACGAATACACAGAAAAACAAAACAAAAATACCGCAGGCGTGTCGTTGTTACCGACATAATTGTACACGCTGTATCCGCCGTAGTCGCCGGAACAGTAACTATAATCGGCACATTATCATACACATACATAATAGCACCAGTAATAGGAATTGGTATTTCGGTTGTAACCGGCGTTGCTGATATTCTTAATTTCATCGCAAAAAAAAAACCCATCCGCGTCCGCGGCTAATAAATTACACGAATATACAACGTTACTATCAGCGGCAACATGCCCATACGCCAAATTATCATCGCTGATATATATCATCAGGTCTCAACGATGGAGAGATTTCAGATCAGGAAGTCGAGGAAATGATTAAGATTTACCACGAAGCAACTGGAAACCAACCCCTTGACCGAGTCAAGGTCGGAGACAAGGATTTAGATTCCTCTTCATTTAAATAATAATGTCGCAAGAATTGCTAGAACAAATCGTTGCTAATACAACACCACCAACAACCACGATGATATTAGCAACATCAACCAAGCCTGAGTTTGACGTTATCTTTCAAACTGCGATTTCAGCCAAAGAAGTAGCACTAGCACAATTGCATGTGTATCATAGCTGGCCATGTATTAGAGCAAAGTCATTCGGTTGGTTGCAAGCATATAATTTACTGGTATTTGCGTATAAAAATAAACCCGATGGAACTCCAGACTGGAATGTTGTGGGCATACCTTTGGGCAGTTATCAAATCGAACAGATCAACGATGAATTTCAGCGCAGAATCAAATCTATCACAGGAAAAGAATCCAAGATCAATATCATGGCTCATGAGCCAACGTTATCAGCCGCCTGAGAAATAGCGTCGCCAGATTATGCCGTAGATATATATCAGTCGTTGATCCGAACTGTATTAGGATGGCCGGAAGTGCCACCACCAGCACCTCCAGCACCACCGCGTCCTCAACGATCTGAATATACCTCAAACCAGAAAATAGTTTTAAAACTGCCAGAGTATCGAAAAGTCATCCATGGAAATGGATGGATCGAAGAACTAGTATTGACGAGTCACTATTAGATCCTAAAAGAGATTATTTTACTACGAGTGATAGTACAAAACTTCCAAGGCCATCTAAAAATTTATATCATTATGACGACGATAGAAAGCCACTCATCGACGAAAAACATTAATTCCTTCGTCGATGCTATTACGCCTGAACACATTCGTGTACGCAGTAAACTGCGTCAGTTGTTTAAAAGTTACGCACGAGAATATCCAAACGAGGACCTAAAGCAGCAAATCATTGCAACGGTACAGCATTTAAATCAAGTTGCATCTGACCTCAAATATATCAATTGGATTATTGTTGAAACAGTAATTGTTATTGGAGATGAATTCGTCGATCATAGACCCCCCTATACAACGACACTTAAACAATTATTTCTGAACAAATATTCGATCACTGAGGCAGATATGCCAACGTTTAAACTTCCCGGATTTAACACAGACGAGCTAAAGAAAAACGTCAACGATATTATCGATGAATATTTTCCAGCGATATTAGAATCATGGAAAAAATAGCTCCTCCTCCGAATATTCCTATCCATAGTCATAATCCAGACGGTGGTGGTCGTCATAACTCACCAGGTGTAGTTAATATCACATCAACGATCGCAGTTTATCTGGTTTTGACGCTATCGGTGGCAGCTATCAAGTAGATCTTGAAAACTCCAGGCAGGCATAGCAGGGATATATTCTATAAACATTTACTCCTCAAGCTCCACCTGGATTTTTGATTGTGTTAGAACCTGTTAATCCTGTTTATCTACGATGTCATAATCCGCTGCTGTCACGGATACATTTCAAACTTACTGACCTGCGCGGATACCTTCTTGATCTGCGAGAGGAATCTTTGAGGATAAGTTTGTATGTGAGATCGTAAGATCTTTGCGTTCGTAGAACGCCGAGATCCTGACAGTAGTCAGGAAGTTAAGGAGTAAAAAAAAACTCACCCGAAATCTTTGGGCCCATGGAACTTTACAATGATAATGAAAAATAAATTATTTTGTGCGGTATTATATAATGTACCAACACATGGGAGGATTTGTATACAACAAAGCGGAACTCGAAAATGCCGTCAAAACAACCTTGAGAATTCCCCACAGAGAAAAGTTTAGTGTTAATGTACTTATTGATGATTATGGCGATGAGAAATTTTTGTTAACGCAGGAACAGTTAAATGAGCTGCAACGAGAACATGTTATTACAGCTGTATGTGATAGGGTTCAAATTCTGAGTTATTCACATTCTGGCCTTGAACGATCCAAGTTACAGGAAATACTTTCGAAGGTGTAATTACCCCACCAAAAACAAAGATTTTCCAACAAAAAATAAAATATTATAAACGCCGCCGACAATACGCTATTATTTAGTGTCATAACTTTCACTTTGTTTAGATGTTACAACTTTCCCTTTCACAATTCGATTGCTTGCAATTATACATAATTTTTTCAACTGTCTTACACACGCACTCGAAATAGTTTTTGTTTCGTATTTGCGTGACAACTCTAATTTTCTCAATCGCGCGTGCGAGTGGAACAAATTGCTCAACGTGTTTATCATTACATACACAAGCTAGTGATTGTGTCATTGCCTGCTGGAGTAATTTAATAAACCTGTATTCGGCTGCTAGTGTATATCTTCCTTCAGAGTTTCGCTCTTGCAGCGCTTCAAAATCACAAGTGATTCTTTCAGGATCAAGTTGACAGAAAGATGTACATGGGCTTGTAATTTTTGAATTGCAGAAATAATCACATCAGTATTTTCGTGATTCATTATATAATAAATATCTGTTTAAAATAAAAAAACATTTGCATTCCTAATTTTTGAGGAATGCATGGACAGCACAATACACATACTTATTTACAATATTATATATACATACTTAATTCTAACGGATGGCACAATACAAATTTTTAATTCTATCTTAACTTGTATGGACGGTACAATACACATACATAATTCTAACGGACGGCACAAAACACAATCTTAACTCTAGTAGCATATTTACAACAACAAGCTATTTACAGCATTATATGCACAAATACAGTATAATTCACATAATCAAGCTATTTACAGCATTATATAAACAAATTCAAACTTACACCACCACCAGGGAGGGGCCCTTCTCTTCGAGCAATAGATTATTCTCATAACTGAAATTTAATGTACACCTCCCCCCAAAATCAACCCCGGTGAGTGCAAAATCAGCACCCACCCGTTGCTGACATGGTGGGGAGGTGTACACGAATTTTCAGTTATCATTACATTTTTCTGTTGAATTTCGAGCTTTGGGCGGAGCCCCAATTATTAAATGGGATTTATCGCAACCGTCGACAAATTTGTCAGTCACGGGATTCGAAAGCTAATTTCCACATGTTGAGACGGAAATTCCACAAACCGCTCGCCCACGGATCCTTCTTACGATTATATGTTTCAGAAATTATTATGAAGTCATTAATACTTGGAAATCACCTGGATCACATCCAAGTGGGCGTGGCTTATTTTTATCTTTGTCTTTCTGTCGTAGCCATGGTGTAAACACACCAGGGGACAAGGACCCTGATAAAGTCAGTGGGATGTGTAACACACTAAGGAAAGAAGGACAACATTTTTTAAGAAATATAGGAACCCCAACAACAAAAAAAAAAAATTTCTCCACAAGTGGAACTGTCATAGAATATAACACTGCCTTGTAACACGGATATAAGCGACTCTACTGTTTAATCCTCCACAAGTGGATGAGGTAGATTTATCCCCGTTCATTCATAAGTTTTACTCAGGAGTAAGATACTGACATATTTTTTGTTTGTATTTCTTTGAAAATTCTGATTTAGTTATATAATCTGCGACATGGCATACCGAATGCCGGCAAATATCAAAATAATTTCCAGCTTTATTCATTGATGAAAATATTATTGTTTCGCCTGTCTCTGTATTTACAGATTTAACTGGTCTTGAAGTTTTTATTATTTCCAGTATTTCCACGTGCAGAATTCTGACTGTGTAATAAGCTGAAGATTATTCAAAGAATAATCATGTTTTTGGCAGTTAATATGATCAATCACAAGCCCATGCATGATTAGACCATAAAAACATTCATATATAAATCTATGAGCGTGATATTTTGTTTTTCCAGCACCGATCATGAGATAACTAGCATTAGTGACAAAACCGACTGGTTCTTTTAGTCAACAGTTCCTAATCACACCAGCGCGCTATGCCTCCTAAGTTTTTAATGTTGGGATGCGTTACAAATTCATCTTGCTCCATTTACATAGTATATATCACTTGTCTAAATTATTATTTTATTACTAGAAAAAATATCCGGCTAGCCCAAAAAATCTAGCAAGATAGTCTCCAGCGTGTTTCTGAGGAGATTCAACACCATCATTTTTTTTTTTCATAATATCGTTTTAAAGTTCTGTATTTTCTGCCTCCACTGTCTACACACAATTGCGTCCCCCCCCCCACTCCCTTGTTACATTTCAAACACGGTTTTGGTCTCAGACTCCTTCGTCGCACAATCTGTAGGTGGTATCCACAGAAATCCGTTATACAAACCTTATTACATGGAGTTGTAGATCCAATCATCATCCACATGCAACTATTCTTCACTTGGATCATTGTATATTATAAAATAAAGTTTAATTTAAATATATATTTGCCTTAATTATATGATGGGAGAATTTGCAAGATTATCTGCGATCAGACCCTCTCAAGAGATATTCGATCTTGACAGAACAACCCCTGACTTGTCGAGGCGAGCTCTGGAATCAGGCTCTAATCAATAGTATCCGTGAAGCCAAGAAAGAGTTTCCCAACGATGGTGAGGCTTATGTGTGATCAACATTCAGAATTAGGCAAGACGATAACCCCCAAACTGATGCTACAATGAATAGCCAGCGCGCAAGGACAATTATTAATAATCTTGACGAACAAAGATACATATTTAGAATAAAATTTATCGCTGCCCTACCCGAGGAAGACGCCCTGACATGGATTATCCGTGACAAACGTGATCCTGTTAGAGAATCACACCGCGCGGGGTGGGGGTGGGGTGGGGGTGTTGTCACGTTAAATAAAAATTCCAAACCAGGAATGTTGACTGGTATTGACAAACCATATTATGAGCGAGCATACCCTGTGACAGCAGTTGTTTATGCGATATTCTCTGCATGATAAGCCTAGCGTTCATGACCTGCCGATGAAAAATTTCGCCCTTGAATTGTGTTGCTGAATGAGTCACAGAACATTTTACAAACGCGATACGTGGAAGTGGTTAAACAGAACTGAGACGTATAAAAATAAATAAGTGGGATAAGCACGTTAGAAAAAATGGCGCTTTGATCAGAGACGTTCCTGAGCTGGAAAAGAAATTAGAATTTCCAGTAAGTGTGAAGACACTAACCGGCGAGATTTTGTACGAATCAAAATATAAACCAAAGGGAGCTTCCATAGAGATCATTGATCATAACGCACACGCGTGGACGTCGGACGTAACATTATTTTCCACGAAATCGTACTGTTGAATTTTATGACGGTGACATTTTCGATTTTGTTAAAAATATCAGCAAGAGCGATCATGTATCTGTGTGGCTGTTACAAAGTTCCGAATACAGACATTATGAACAGTTTGTACGACCTAATGGAGATATTTATCGTACTGAATCTCTTCATGACGAAATGAAAACTTTTGCGTCGACATATACCGATAAACGAACCAGTACTCGGTAATTGTTTTACCGTTCCGTCAGTTGCTGCTCACTTTGCTCTGGAGAAATAATCATGGCAACAGACAAGATCGGAATTTCTTGACGATATACAACGCAGCTGCGTCGAACACGGACACGGCGGGTTGTGGAATACTAAATACGATTATATGGATGTTATCTCTGTTGATATGGTCGCATGTTATCCTGGAAGTTTTCTTGGAATGGGAGAATGTGTTGAATATTTTAAGCGATTTGAACATCCAGCACATGAAATGACCAGACTTGCAATAAATGGACATTTACCAAATTTTGATTTAACTGGATTTGCATGTATTGAATCGTTCGACTATGCACCGAAAAACCTTCATCCGATTGTCGCTGTTTGGTTTGGTCGTCATTTAAGCGAACGAGGTTGGGCTCCAGTAGTTTTCTTACAACATATGCTTGATGCAAAGATATTGATATCGTTAACCTTAATTGAAGCAATAATATCGTATCGTCCACAGAAACAAGTTTGGCTGCCGAAACCCTCTGTCGTTGAGAGATCTGTTCTCGACGAGATCTTTGAACGTGATCCCGATGCTGTAGAATACGAAACTAAACTTGCAAAAGATCTTGGCAGAAAAATAATTGGTAAATTTACACAAGGAGGTTCTTGTGATCATAAACGACAATGCACAAAATTAATCATCGACGAAGCTGAACTTGATTTTATAACTGCTGATGCAGCAAGAAGAAATACGTTTGTTAGTCAAAGTAATGTTAACTTATCGTACGGAACCAAATTAGACACAATTGTGACTTATATTGATGGCGATTCTCCACAATTCTCTCATTTACAATCTTCGATGTTAGCGTATGTTTCGATAAACTTATTATCGATGATAAATAAATTTCATGATACTGGAGGTAGAGTTGCCACAGACTCATTTTATGTAGATAGGAAATATGCAGGATTGTTAAATATCGGCGTTGATGCAGCATGGGGCGAATGGAGAATAAAAAGAGAAAAATACCCAGTTATTCTGAATCCGCCGACGTTGGATCTGAGGAAATATACTACAAAAACGTCAAATGTCATCAGCACCATCTGTATATGATCCAGTGACCAGACATAACACAGTCTATCTTAATGGGTGCGGTGGTTCTGGTAAAACAACGCGTGCGATCGAATTATTTCAGAAATTTGACATGGTTGTTTTGACGCCTACATATAGACTCGCCAGAGAAATGAAAGAGAGAGAGGCGTTAAATCTCATACTTATCACAGCTTCTTTCGGTGGAACGGAGATGCGTGGACTCCTGAGCGAATGGGCGAAAAATACATTCATGAGATCATTATTTCGGATGAAATATGCACTGTGTCTTTAGATGTGTTAAAAACGTTTCTTGATTGGTTGTTAACTCGGAACACTGCTGTATTATGTGTGGAGATCATGGTAAAACCACCGCATTTTGTTGGATTATCTCCGCATGACTGGTCGAAAATGTTCGTAGATTATTATGATCAAATAAATGATGATGACCGAGCGCTTGATTCAGTGTTGAAAGATTTTAAAAAGTTAATCAGACCATAGCCAGATAGCATCCAGTGCTTGATAATGCGTGAGGTAATTCCAGAGACTACGATGAGTGATTTTTGGAATTTGTGTAGACCTGCAGACCTGACTGTCGCATCCAGGAAAATAGTTCGTGATTCACTTCAGCAGAAATTATTTCTGTTGCATAAAGAAAAATTTTCAAATCTACCTGTACCAAAGTATAATCGCCCAGCAGATAAACGCAAACAAAATATTGATGTTGAAATTCCTGGGTCCTTGGCAGAGCCAAGAGAGAAACAAAAACTCGTATTAAATGATATTGTTTTAGTTCCTGTGAGTGTTGTTGAGAGAGCGTTAACGATGGATAAATCTCCATGGACCTTGAGATATGCAGTAACGATTCATTCATCACAGGGGTTGCCGATTTCAAATACTAATATCTGGATTGTTGATAATTGTATCGAATGGTCAAATTTAGTTTATTTGGCAGAGTCGAGAGTCAGAAGAATGTCTCAGCTGCGGAGGGTTATCATAGACTGCGTAGTGAATAATAATCAGGCTCAGGAAATCAACGACGATGTAGTAAGAAAAAAATTAGCTGGTTATCAGCGATGTGACAAAAATAATAAACGCGACTTTAATCTTGATACTGAATTTATCATAACGCTGAAACTACAACAAAACAATCACTGTGCTTGCTGTAACATAGTAATGTTGTGGCGGTATTCGAATAATAATCCAAAACAATTTACCGTGGATAGAATTAATAGTAGTCTCGGTCACACACGTGAAAATGTGATGCTGACCTGTCTTGAGTGTAATCGACGTCGAATAGCCAGTGTCTTATTGCTAACGAATCACCCTTTACAAAAGTGAAGGTGGTGGAAATTGTGTATCTTCAGGAATTGCTTGTAACTGTTCACGTACAAATCCACGTTGAGGAACAGTTGATTCTAGCTTGTAGATTGCAGGTCTACATGTAGATGTAACCACGCTGGAAATTTTATTTGTGGATACACACCAGACAGGGTCAGTCGCTCTTTTTTACCCATCCCTCAAGCTGCCCCGGCTCATATAAATATCTGACAGTCACATTGCCTAGTACTGGTTGTTTTGAGAGAGAGAGAGAGAGAGAGAGAGAGAGAGAGAGAGAGAGAGAGAGAGAGAGAGAGAGAGAGAGAGAGAGAGAGAGAGAGAGAGAGAGAGAGAGAGAGAGAGAGAGAGAGAGAGAGAGAGAGAGAGAGAGAGAGAGAGAGAGAGAGAGAGAGAGAGAGAGAGAGAGTCATATCGTTGTACTGGTATGTGTTTTGTCGTGATTGCATTGATAGGTTTATAAAAATTCCACGAGTAATTTCATTATTTAGTGCAGCTATCATACTTGGTAGTCTTGCAACCCATTCACGAGATCTCGTGTCTTTCTGATCTTCATTTAGGGATATTTCCTACGCATATTGATAACCAAGCAATCGCTCAGCAAGTGTTCGATTAAATCGCTCAAAGATTGCCTGATCACGATAAATTGCGGTGTGTCCTCGTCTGATTTGACGTTATGTTGTTTCATCAGAGATATTACTGCACCAAGAAATTCCTTGCCATGATCAACCTGTAGCAGCTGTGGCCATAGCAAGGGTCCTCGTTGATAAATTTGTTCAAACACAGATGCAACTTCAGTTGTTGTTTTAGTTGATAGTGGTTCTGCTTCTTTATATCTACTTGCAAATTTATCGACAGTTAAAGCGTATTTGTATGTGCGTAACTGACGCCTACCAATTTTAGTAGTATCATGTGGTAAAAACAAAATATCTGCCTGATGAACTTTATTGGGAGTGCTGACATCAAAATGTGCGTAGTGAATTTGTTTAGGTGGTGGTAGATAAACATGTCATATTGCCTGTCGAGCTAACCAATCAGCAGCAACTGAACGCTCGAAACCTGAGGCATCAGCAAGTTTATTAATCGCTGCTCTACCCCTCCAATATCCTCTTGGGCTATAATAAATCGATTCCATATAATAGTAATCTAAGATTAATTACTGGCCCCTAGCTCTAGTTCACCTTTCATCGCAGATCTTATTAAAAAATTAGCAAGCGATTCTCTGATTTATTTTGACAGACTTTAGAGTGTGAATCAACTTCACGTCTGCAATATGTCGTTGTTGTAAATCGGCATTTTTATACACGACATCATGACCGTGGCAGGCTTGATCAATCGCATTTATTGGATACTCTCCAGGTCTTGGTTGATCTTTTTCGTCAAGTTGGATATCAAATTGGGTTCCAGGACCACAATAAATATATCCAGAAACATGCTTCTGGCCAGGATACACAGCCCATGGAGCCCCTGGTAATTTTTCTCAGTGACGCAGCGGTATCTCCGTCTGTGGCATGAGAGATAAATTTGTATTTTTGTACCAAATTTTGCACACTTGCCTGTTAAGTGCACGCGTTTTATTTCTCGTCGTTATTGTTATTAATCCACTGGTGAGGGTGTGTGCTCTGCATCTGAGTCTGGAAAGATGCAATTGTTGCTTAACCTGATAATGAGATGGCTCAAGTGGAATAAGTTTTATTTAGTGGCACCATCTGTAGATGATCAGACATGCTACGATGTGCTTAAAAATTTTAATGAAAATGCAAAATTGTTAAACGAGGACGGCAATGATATTATTGATTTTATCACCGACATCAACGATGTGCCGTTGGTAGATGATCTCAGCGGGGGCATAAACGATCTCATAGTATACGATGATGTGATGCTAGACAAACAATCAAATCCAGCTCGGATATTTTCCCGAGGCAGGCACAAAAACACCGATATTATATACGTTACTCAGCGATATGCGCAAATACCTAAAGTGATCAGAGATAACTGCAATCTTCTGGTTGTCTTTAATGGTGTTGATATCCACACTCTAAGAACTATTCACAAGACTTGGTGTTCAGGGGAAATGGATATGATTAAGTTTAAAAGCTTCTTCTCAAAAGCGCAGCGATTCCTCACGGATTTATCACGATAAATTTACATGATCTTCGGTCCAGGTATTGTGTAGGTCTCGATAAAATGTTTGGTTGAGAGACATGTTACTTTTCTTTACCACACACACGGCAGCAGAGAGGGTGATGACCCCAGGTAAATAAATCTCAAAATACAAGAAAATAACCCTGTTAGAGGTCTCAGCGACGCTTGTATTTTTGCACCCTCCGTAGGAAGCAATATTTTCGCAAATAAACTTAGTCTCTTCATCCTCCCTGCTGCATATATATATATATAATTTGTTTGTTATTTGGTGTGCTTTCGTTTCCCCATGTTTTGGTGCGTAACTGCTTTTTCTCTTTTTGTAGGTTATAAATAGTTTGCTTCTGTTGTCTGAGGTCAAGATCTGTTATTCTATCTACTATTCTTAACCTTTGTCTATATGCCTGAGGTACCAATTCATAACCCTTCAATATATATTCCATAACTACATCATATTCAGAAGTTTGTTGTAGCGACAGTGAAGTCTTGACTTCACGAACTTTGCCAATAAGTATAGTTTGTAATAATAAAATCAAGTACTCTCCTGGCCATTTCAAGTTTTCAGCAAGTTTCTCAAATTGAGGAAAATATTTATCTACTTCTTTTTCCTTAAATGTAGGTAGTAACCTAACATTTAAGTAACATCTAAACTTGAACTTGTGTGCAAAGGGGGAAGTGCTCTTCTCCTGTATTTCCCTTAACGCAAGCTATTTCTAATACACAATTTCGAATGCAGTATATTTCCATTACGTCGAGGGTCTCTCCAATTGTTCTTTGAACGCTGACACGTGTAATCCTACCCTTTTATGTATTGACTTAGGTGAGGAAATGGATGCGATGCTGTTTAATAAGTGCATCAGTATTCGTGCTACACTGTTTGACTTCGGCCTTGATTTTGCGTTCAAGAATGTGAGAAAAAAATCCTTTCATATGCATTTGTGTTGAAGAGGAAATTTCCGTCCTGGTGTTGAAGAAAAAAATTTCCACCCTGGTGTTGAAGAGGAAATTTCTACCCTGATGTTGAAGAGAAAATTTCCACCCTGGTGTTGAAGAGGAAATTTCCACCCTGGTGTTGAAGAGGAAATTTCCACTATCTGGATCAGGAGTTTGTGTCAGACACGTGGCAAAATTCTGACCTTTGCTGGAACTTTCTTATTCCACATGGGTGCGTATTAGCGTATGGTGATTTATATGAATGATGATTTAAAGAAGAAACACACGATTTCGAGGTAAACACGATGTACATAAAATGGACTGCAGCGCAATAATAATCACCTTAAAAGATTCGTAATTGTCAATCATGGTCATCTAGGTGTACTTAAAATATGTTTTAGCATTACGCTATATTACTCTGATCAAAACAAGCAGCAGGAAGGGTGAACAGACCACTTGGCTGAATCGTCATTTGTCTAAAACATAAGGTTCCTACGTAGGCTGAAAAAACAATGTCAATAACTCTAAACCAAAGTCTCTAAC
>JAECUM010025606.1:0-16205 GCA_016617855.1 Megalonaias nervosa
GTATATGATTTTATCTAATTTTTATAATTTTTACTCATTGCTGTAAATTGTACAGATCATCTTTAATTAGAGTTTGCCTGCGTGACTAGGGTCTGTTTTAGGAGTATTAGGAGCGTAAAATTACATAGGATCTATAAATAGATGCTTGCATACATCTTGAGAGTTGCTAATAATAGAATTATTAATAGGCATGTTTGCCAGATTCGGCCTTTTTTCCCATTGGTCAGATCGATTAGGACTGTTCTAGAATAGTTAATCCTTACTGAATGAGTTAGGCCACATGAATAAGTATTTTGAAACATTAGACTGTGTAGTATGATCTGTCACGTGGGGATATGTTGTGAAATATAGCAGCAGAGAGGCTGAACAGACCACTTGCTTGGATTGTTAATTATTAAAACAAAATTATGGTCTCAATAGTCAACTACACTCTAAACATAACCAGTAGCTTACTTTTTTTTGTCGTCAATTAGAGAACGTGTTTGCTTTTTAGGCAAACCTACTTTTGGTCGCAGCCTCTCTGCTGCTGTAATTAAATAACCATTATATCAATAACGATCAGTGAACCACATTCAGCTAGATTAGCTCGAGAGCTACTAGAGGCAATCAAAAAATATATACCCGTAAGAGATTCTGTCAAACAAAAATTACAAACGTCAAGAATCTCAGATGGAATTTGCAGAAGGTGCAGATTAGTTATTTAAACTAATTGTCGAACCAACAAAACAAATTGTTACAGCAACTGAGGCAACACAAAAAGCTCTTGAAACATTGCCTGTTGATATTGCTGGGCGTCTTCAACCTCCTCAACCGTCACCCGGACAACCTCCTCAACCACCCCTGAAGATCAGTAACAACCTTTTCCAAGAATTAGAACTAGCATCACAGATAAATTCACACCTGAAGGTCTTGCCGCTATCAGGGACGAAACCCAAATAATGAATATTGCCGCGTATATATATTATGAAAGAGAGAAATATGTAAAACCCGAATATGTTAAAGCTATGAAATCTACCGATTGGATTAGAGATGTATATCGCATCGCTACTTATACTCCGCAAGTCAGAACTGAGATAGATAAAAATCGGTTTGATGTTTTTAACCAGACAGTAGATGAATATATTGCAGAAATAAACCAAGCAAGAAAACAAAAAGAAGAAGAAATGAAGTCAAAACTTGAAGAAGCTAAACAATCGAGAAAACGAAAAGAAGAAGAAATAAAGTCGAAACTTAAAGAGGTTGAACGAGCAAGGAAACAAGAAGAAGAAGAAGAGGATTTGGAATTACGTTTACCAAGAGAACCGAGGTCTCAACGAGAGAGACAACCATGACCTGACTCTGGGGCAACTGGAAGTGGCATTGGTACAATACCAGGGGGAGTGGTCTTATTACTCCATGTCCGGATAACATTCTTGCTGATGCTGATCGACTAGAAATTTTAATCGGTGGAAAACGAGCTGGTAATAACTCTCCTGAGATCATCAATGAAATAGCATCAATTTGTCAACGATTATTTACAGGCGGTATCATGGACATTATTTTTGACCAGGAACTCATCGATGAAATTATCGACGATTACCACAGTGATTAAACAGTTAGATATAATAACTATAATAAAATGATTATACATAATGCTCAACGTGGACCGACTATGGTCAGGGTGATAAATTCGCGATTACCAACCTATAAAGCGTTCTATGGCGATAGATTTAGTGATGTTGTTCAGGGTCCATTCGCAAGGTTAGCTCCAAAGGCAATACCGATTGCAAAACAATTAGGTATGAAAGCTATAGACGTTATTGGTGATAAAGGTATTGGTGCTGTTGGCGATGTTGCCGGTAAAGCATTCTTGGCAATCAAAGAAAGATTAGCACGATTGACACGACGAAAACCTCAACCATTAAAATTACCCAGCACTACGGATATGCCTGCAATTGTTAGTAAAATAATAAATCAAGCTGCAAATCAAAAATTAGCAGAATAGGCTAGTGTACCACTATCAGAAAAAGAAAAAAATATAACCGCAAGTTTAATAGCAGGAAGCGGTCTTCGTGTTAGATGAAGACGATAATAATAAAGATGTTTAAACGTATATCCGATCCTGCATTTGACATGGATGCACCAGTTCTCAAAGATGAGTCTGTGCGTGATTATCAGTATTATTCTTATTATGCACGACAGCCAAATCAGCGTGGAAGAATCGAATTACAAGTTAAGGATACAAGCAGATATTTCTTACCCGCTGAAGCATTTATTGAGGTAGAGGGTGAGATCTTAAAAACAGATAATACTGAATATGGAGCCAATGATAGTGTTGGTTTTGTTAATAATGGCATTATGGCATTATGGCATTGTTCGATAGTGCTACATACATCATCGACGGAAGGCCCATTGAATCAATTCAGAAGGACGTTGACGTTGCCACAACGATATTGGGTCTTGCAAGATACAGCAACGATTATTCAAGATCAGCTGGTCCATCAATGATGTTTGTCAAGGACACCTCTAACCATCCTAACTACGGAAGGTATGATATAAGACGACCAAGAAACAATGCAGGCAACGCTGACGCAGATGTAGCTCCTGTGGTTCATGGTGCTAATCCAAATTTTAATCTAGGATTTACAGCACGTCGAGCAATGTTGCAAGGTGAAAGTAGAAGATTTTCATGTGTAATTCCACTGTCACATATCTTTGGATTTTGTAGAAATGTCGAAAAGGTTATTTTTGGAGCCAAACATACAGTTGTACTCGTACAAAAAGCCACAGACGATGATGCAATATGGCGACCTGCTGGTGATGCAAGTAAAGTAATACTAACAAAACTTTCATTATGGATGCCAGTAATAACTCCAACGATACCTGAAGAAGAACGTTTACTCTCCTTTATGAATCAAGGCGGTAAATCGACATTATCATGGTTAACGATGACTACAGACAGTGTTCAAAGTACAATTAATGGTTTATTTACATGGCAAATAGCATTACAGCAAGGTGTGTTTGTGCCGCGACATATATTCGTTGCGCTTCAAGATACTGAACGAGTTAATGATCAAACGCATAGTATAATGATATTTGACAAACTCGGTGTTTCTGAGGTTTCACTGAGAATAAACGGGCATCAAGAACCATCTGAAGATATACTACTAAATTTCGATCAAAATCATGTAGCACGCGCATATCATCGTTTAATGTCGTTTATGGGACGTGATCAAAATGTTGACACTGGTTTACAAATATCACAACTAGATTTTACAACCCTCTCTCGGATCTATTACTTTTCGCTGGAACACTTAAATTTATTTAGACAATCTGTCGTTGATATACACTTTCGAGCTCGTTTAAACCGAGGAGCTATTGCTAATTACAGAGCAATCGCAGTTATACTCAGTGATAAAACAATGTTGCTTGAAGGTGTTGGTAGTCGACTGAGAGTCGTTGATGCTCCAGCGGAAAATATGTAATCGTTGATTTAAAAATCAAACTATTATGATAAATGTCATATCGTCATGTCAACGTCAGTCTGACTCCTGGTCAGATTAAAAAATTACAATCAACGTCCAAAGATAACTGTGGAACAACAATATCGTTAAAACAAGGACAAATCTCAGGTGGTCCGAATAAACTATTGCTGACAGAACGTCAATTAAAACACTTCAACGACGCTAAAAAATCAAAAACCGGATTACGACTTAATCTTTCAGCGAGTGTTATTAGCAATGCTGTTAAAACCGGTGGAATATTTCCACTTCTCGCAGCTATAACCGCGTTAATAGCCGCTGCAGCCCCAGCTGTTGAAAACGCTGCTGCGTTAGGTGCTGTTGGAACTACTGCTTGAATGGCATTAAAGAAAGCTACAGGGAAGAGTTTAAAAAGATCTAATAAAAAGGGAAAGGGTCTGAGATTACCAGGAACGATACCCGGGTACGGTCGTGGACTAAGATTACCAGGAACGATACCCGGGTACGGTCGAGGTCTAAGATTACCAGGAACGATACCTCGTTGATTCTTCCAATGTCTAATTTTGATTTACTTGATGCTGCTGCCCAGCTAAATATAAAAAATTTCAGAGGTGTTTTTATGCGTGATCAATTACCGCGTAAACCAAACCGCGTTGAAACTGGTATTATTAACCTCTACGAATCCGCCAACACAGGTACACATTGGGTTGCATACGCGATTGATCCACGTGGAATTGTTTATTTTGATTCGTACGGGTTAGCAACACCAAAAGAATTTTTAAAATACTTGATCAGCGATAAAAATATTCCAATCTGGTATTCAACGTTATCAAC
This sequence comes from Megalonaias nervosa, assembly GCA_016617855.1. NCBI lineage: Eukaryota > Metazoa > Mollusca > Bivalvia > Unionida > Unionidae > Megalonaias > Megalonaias nervosa. Next base: position 4,296 of record JAECUM010025606.1, read on the forward strand.
ACAAAAAATAACCGACCCACCAATATGTGGCATAGAAGCACTTACTGTACATGACGCGATTTCATCATCGTCAGCACCACCTCATAAAGTTGTGCACATCGTTCGTTTTAAACAACTATTATATTGTATTGTATAATAGTAGATATTTACGGAAGATCAGCTAAACTAAAACCAAAAAACCAGGTGAAGACTTACTCAAGCAAGTAACAAAAAAGATCAGCGACGAAATATCTGACCTGCTCAATCTTGCCGACGTTGATCCTGTTGAACTTGTAGTATTTCAAAACCGTGAAGGAAAATTGAAAACGAGTAATATTTCAATCAACGATATTATTGTTAGTAACGGAGCAGCACGAGAAAGCATCGTTGCCTTGTATGACCGGGAAGGAAAGCTTGTCCCTAGTGTCGTTACTCCGTCGTCGATCCGAAATAGTATAGGTGAATGAGTTGTAAAAACCGGTGATATGATGACCGGCATTCTTAACATGAACAACAATAAAATCACCAACATGGGAGAACCAACAGATAATCTCGATGCTGCAACACAAACAAAAAAAAAATACGTCGATGATAACAATATTCCGATGACAACTTCGTTGTCGACGATAAATGATGGAATGATCACACTCAAAACTGATTTTTCTAATCATGTACAACTGTTTCTGAATTTTCGCAGAAACGTAAATAGAACCATTAATGAATTTTTTGGAACTCCACCAACCGTTGATATTAAACTCGCTGATGTTAACACGAAACTCAACGATATTGTCAGTGGAATTCCTAATATCGTTCAAAAAACTAATCTAATTAAAATTCCTCACTAGTAGATTAACAATATAGTATGCACAGTATCATCAGGATCATCAACGTGGACACTATCACTAGCGATAACACTATCAAACATACCGTGGAAGTAACTGGTGTGTACAGACTGTCTGTGTTCAGCTCTGCAAAATTTAGGATATTTACTACATTTCCATGGCGTCATTCAACTGATAATTTTTCTGGAACTGTGTCTATAGTGTTAAATAAAGATACCGAAGAAACGTTTAAACTGGAACCTACTGATAAAAAATTAACCTCAGCGTCTTACTGGTGGTGTCTTGAATTTGTCGCTGAAACACCTCAATTGATTACTTAATACTTCAAAATCTTGAATTAGTCGCGTTAATCTACTTAATAATAATGATCGACGCTAACCAATACAGATACAATCAAGTATGTGAGTTTCAAACCAAACTAAAAAAAAATCATTGATGAATACGACGCACAAGTAAAAAAATTATCGCAGACGCGCAGTTGTCATCGACGTAGTTCTTTATTCTGCATCTGCGATCATTCGCTGGATCTGGCGTAATTTTATCCACGGTAACGATGACGTCACCGGCAGTTGTAACAATTTGTGTTTCAGCTGCAACAACAATCGCTGGTGTTTTTAATATCATCGCAAAAAAAAATATCGACGTGTACAGCCGCAAAATTACACGAGTACACGTTAAAACTGCACGCGGTGACGTCAGCGTATTCAAAGTTATCATCGTTTATTTCGTCGTGCCTCAAGGACGGTATAATTACCGATGACGAGTTCACAGAAATAATTAAGATTTACAACGAGGCATTAGAACCAGATTGTTCACAATCAAAGATGGAATTATAATTAGTTAGATAGAAATTGATAATTAAATAACAGATTGCCGCCAATACAGCACCGCTGAAAACAACGATGATATCAACCAGCTCAACTAATCCTGAATTTAGTGTTCTTTTTCCAACTGCAATTCCAGTGAATAAATAGCACTAGCACAATTACGAGTTTACTATACTTGGCCAAATATTAGATCAACATCGTTTGGTGGACTTCCCCTGAATAACTCATTAGTATTTGCAAATAAAAACCGCGACGATGGAACTCCCGATTGGCAAGTTGTTAGTATTCCTACAGGCAGTTATCAGATCGAAGAAATCAATGAAGAATTCCAGCGCAAAATTAAATCTTTAATGGGCAAAGAATCCAAGATAGCTATTACCGTCCAGGAACCTACTTTGTCATCCGCGATAGAAATTCTATCACCGGATTACGCGGTTGATATTTATCAGTCATCGATCAGATCTGTACTTTGTTGGCCTGATATTTCATCGGTTTATCAAGGACCTCCAGAGGAGTTTCTTATAAAAGAAGAAATATTTATAAATATTCCAGAATATCGACGAGGTCGTTTATGGAATCAGCTTGATAGAGCTTATTTTATCAGTGAAAATAAACAGATTCCTGATATAGGAATTTATTTATTCAAATTCAGTGATGGTAAAGTTGTTAATACGGCGTTTATTAAATTATACGCCGATGAAATCGGGTCTGAATACACTCGAACACATACCAACATAAAAAAATTTGTTTTCCAGTATAATACAACATTACAGCGATGATATATAACAACAAATTATTGAAAATATTCGGCATCTGAGACAGGTCCATTCAGACCTAATATATGTTAACAAAATTATTCTTGAAAACATAAAAGCCGATGATGAATTACGAGATCTGTATTTGGATCATTATGGAAACGCAATTAGATTAGATGATGAATATTTAATTTTACCCGATCTTCAGATCGAGACAGGACAGGAAATTGGCAGCATAATCAATGAAAACTTTCCAAAAGTTATGGAGGCATGCAGAAAAGTAGCACCGCCTGAAACAATTCACAGATGCGAAAACGGTGACCACGGCACAGGCAGACATATATCACCGGGTATTGTAAATATAACATCAACGATCGCAGTCAATCTAGTTTGTGACGCCATTGATGGATGTTATCAAGTACACTTACAAAAATCTAATCAAGCCCAGCAAGGATACATTTTATACACATTTACCCCTCAAGTTCCCCCAGGGTATTTAATTGTATTATAACCAATTAACGTTGTTTATTTGCGTGTGCATAATCCACTGTTGTCAATGATAAATTTTAAGCTTACTGATCAACAAGGACACCTTTTGGATTTACGCAAAGAAGAACTACTCGTAAATCTGTATGTGAGATCGTAGATCTTACGCTCATAGAATGCCATCGTAGATCTCGCTTTCGTGGAACAAAAAAAAAAAGAATAAAATAAATAATCTGATTCTGAGTAGAATATTTTTTTGTTATTATCAGAATAAAAAATTATTATTATCTGATTCTGAGTAAATATTCTTTTTACTGTATTTTAGTCACAGTTTCGTCGTCGTCACTTTCATTTTCACTTTCATTTTCACTTTCACTGTGGGACGAATAACACTCGTCGCTATCGTTTGCAAGTAACTCTTCCGCGGCTTTACTCGCTGTTATAATCTCGTTCAGTTGCCTTATACGAGCATTTACTCGTTTTTTTGTTTCGTACTCATGAGATAATTTTGACCTATTTTTTTCGATTGAACTTGCAAGAGGAACAAATAATTTTACCTGATTATCTGTAACTGACGCCAACGACTGCAACATTGCCTGCTGAATTAACTTTGCAAATCTGTAATCGGATGGTAGTGTATACTTGTTCTGGAATTTTCGAAATTGTAATGATTCAAAATCGCACATAATTTTTTCAGGATTAAGTTCATCAGAAATTTTTATACCGTCATGTTGTAATTGCTTAATAGCAACAATAACAGCATTAATATTTTCTTGATTCATTATATAATAAATATTTATTTAAATTAAAAATAATTCTGAATAACAAAAAAATAACAATATTTCTGAATAATAAAAATATTTCTGAATCTGTAAAATTATGAGAAATCTGAATAAATTTCACAAATCCGATGGGGTATTTGAACGATCAAATCAAGAAATTTGTTTGAATTTCTTAAAATCTGATGGGGTGTTTGCACGATTGAAAATGAGGAATTCTAACAAAATTCATCGATTTTGATGGGGTATTTGCACGATTAAACTGAGAAATCTTAACAATTTTGCTAAATTTCAGTTTATATAATATAAAATAATTTATGAAATATTTTTATAAAACTGAAAAACTTTGACGAATCTGAACAAATTTCATAAATGTGCTGGGTTTTTGACCCAACGAAACGAAAAAATTGATTAAATTTCTTAAAATCTGATGGGGTGTTTGCACGATTATAATAAATAATATAAATATAAATAATATAAATATAAATAAATAATATAGAAATAATATATAAAATAATAATAATAATAATAATAATAATAATAATAATAATAATAATAATAATAATAATAATAATAATAATATTTCTGAATCAGAAATAATATAATAATAATAATAATAATAATATTTCTGAATAATAAAATTAAACAGCAGCGATGATGGTCGGTCTACCATTCCACAGGGGTCCCTTCATTGCCAGTAAATCCTTTATCATGAGGTCCTTTCATTGACGCTTTTTTTTTAATTGTACAAATTGTCAATGTGGCACTCTTCATGGTCAAGGCGTCTCCAATGGCTCACAGGCACCTCATGAGGATTTTTCTTTTGGCGAACATTCTTTCTGAATGTTCCTTGTGTGGATACCCTTCAGTGATGTCACAAGGTCGAGGAGCTCACATCACCCTACTGTTTATTTTTGAGGGGCTCCAATTTTCAAATTTCATGCACACTCCCCCCAAATCAAACCCCGGAGTGAGTGCAAAACAACACCCACCACGTTGCTCAACGTGGCAAGGAAGTGTACACGATATCCCTTGGGGAGCTTCCCCATTTTATTCTTAGAAAAATCTGGCATCGTACCTTCCCATCGACAATGTGTCTGCCATGGGAATCGAACCACAGGCCTCAGTATCAGAATCCAACGTTCTTAACACTGTACCACAGTCCCATTCTTGCAAATACGATGTTCGAAAATTACTATAATGTTACCCAATGCTACTAGAACTGCAGTGAGATTTCGCATACATTTCAACTGACGTGGATTTATATTAATTTCACACAGATTTCAGCTGAATAAAATGCAGTGCGATTTCACACACGAAACTGTAGTGTGGATTTATTTTAATTTTAACTAAATACAACGTGGACATAAAATACCGCCATGTATTGGAAATAGATGTTGACCTAACTGAAAGATCTAAAAATAACCTACTTGGAAATTTCACCTGCCTACTGATCACATATACAAGCAAAAATAATATGAGTTTATAAGCCCTAGCCAACAAAAACACGGTTAAAATACAACTTTTGAAAGGTAAATACAGATCACTGACTACAGATAATTACGATACACAAAAAAAGAATAGCTATCTCGTTAGTTGTTTTATACGAGCGTTCACACGTCATGCAATAACAAGCGGGACAACTGTGCAGTTACTCTATCAGAGAGAGATTTGCTTGACGGAGTTATCTCGCTTCGTCAACTACAATATTTTCTTGTTTTATTCAGAAGTGGTAACGTACTTAAATTTTATTTGCTGATCATATTTATTTGAAAATGCCGATCTGGTTATATTATCTGCGACATGTTTTACCGAAGTACGGTTAATACCGAAATATTTAGCAGCTACATATATTGAGGAAAATATTATCTCCTCGCCCGTCTCTACATTTATAGATACAACTGACCTTGGAAATTTATCATTATAAACAGCTCTTCCGAAATTACAATTCTGCTTTTGCGTAACTGCCCGCAAATTCGATAAAGAATTATTTTTCTGATTTCGATCAATATGATCGATTACAAATCCATCTTCGATCAGTCCATGAAAACATTCGAACACGAATCTATGTAATAAATAATTTTTTCCCTCAGCTCTAAACATGAGATACCCAGTATTAATAACAAAACCAACTGGTTTTTTCAGTCGACAGTTCCTGATTACACCATCTCTGGATGCTTCATAATTTTTAATGATGGGATGCTTCACAAACTCATTTTTCTTCATTTATATATAATAATATTATTTGTCTAAATTGTTATTTTGAAAACCTGGCGAGATAGTCTTCGGCGGTTTTTATAGGAGACTCGACATTTTTTTAATCATAATATCGTTTCAGCTCTCTGTATCTTTTGCCACCACATTGTACACATAACCGTGTTTCTCCTCTGACTCCACCGCACCGCAAGCACGGTTTGGGTCCTACATTTCCACGTCGAAAACTTTGCATTTGATAACCACAGAATTCGTTTATGCATGCGCGGTTACACAGTGTTGTAAATCCAATCATGAGCCAATTACATTTATTGTTTGCTTGAATAATTATATATATAATTAAAGTTTAATTAAACACATAATTGCCTTAATAATAATATGGAGGAATTCACGAGATTATCTGCAATTAAGCCTTCCAGTGCTAGATTTGATCTTGACAAACGGTCGAAACTTAAATTTAGTTTTCGATGCAAGATTTGGCGCTGATGAACAAGGATATAATTGATCGTATCAACGATGAAGCCAAGAAGGAATTTCACATCGATGGTGCAGTTAATACGTGGTCAACATTCAGAATCATGAATAATATTGATGCTACAATGAATCATTCGCGAACAAGAAACATCATCAACTACCTTGATGATCAGCAATATTTTATTCAGATAAAATTTATTTTGCAGACAGATGACGACGTTTGAATTATCCGTGACAAACTTGATCCTGTCCGCGTGACCGTTGGAAGTAGCATCGTCACGTTGAATAAAAATTCCAAATCAGGTATGCTGACTGGCATTGACAAACCATATTACGAACGAGCATATCCTGTGACGGCAGTTGTTTATGCGTTATATCCGCTGAATGATAAACCTAGCGTTGATGATCTTGCGCCGATGAAATACACGAATGATAATGATGTTATCGAACAACTACTGAATAACTGTTTTACCGTTCCATCAGTTGCTGCTCACTTTGCTCAGGAGAAAAATTCATGGAAACCTACAAGATCGGAATTTTTCGTTGATATACAGCTAAGATGCGTCGAATACGGACACGGCGGATTATGGAATACTAAATACAATTATAGCGACATTATCTCAGTTGATATGGTAGCGTGTTATCCTGGAAGTTTTCTTGGATACGGAGAGTGTTCTGAATACTTTAAAAGATTTGGTCATCCAACACACGAGATGACCAGAGTTGCGGTAAATGGACCCCTGCCAGATTTTGACCTGACTGGATTTGCTTGTATAAAGTCATTCGAGTTTGAAAAAAAATGCCCATCCGATTGTTTATGTGTGGTTTGGAAGACATTTCTCAGAAAAACATTGGGCTCCAATAGTACTATAACGATATATGCTTGATGTAAAAATATTTATATCGATGAAAGTAAATGAAGCAATTATATCATATTCTTCACAAAAACAAATTTGGTTGCCACAACAAAAGAAATATTCTGATGATAAAAATCCTGATATGACTGATTATGAAAATAAAGTTGCAAAAGATCTCGGCAGAAAAATAATAGGTAAGTTTACTCAGGGTGGTGTGTATGATCATAAACGAACGTGTACCAGGTTGATCATGGACAATGCAGAACTCAATTTTATAATTGCTGATACAACGGAGAGAAATATGTTTATAAGCCGAAATGATGTTTATCTGTCTGACGGAACTAAATTAGGTACAATTGTGAGTTATATTGATGGTGAGTCACCGCGGTTTAGTCATTTAAGCTCTTCGATGCTCGCGTACGTTTCAATAAACTTATTATCGATGATAAACAGATTTGTTGATACCGCGGTTAGAGTTGCTACGGATTCATTTTATATAAATAAAAAATATTTAGATTTGCTAGATAAATTACTTGGCACTAGTGAATGGGGATCATGGAGAATAAAACAAGAAAATATATTTAGTTATTCTGAATCTGCCGACGTTGAAATTGTGGAAAAATATTACAAGAATAACAATCAAATAGAAGCATCGACAGCACCATCTGTATATGAACCTGTATCCAGGCATAAAACCGTTTATCTTAATGGGTGTGGAGGTTCTGGTAAAACAACATGTGTGATTGAATTATTTCGAAATTTTGATATGATTGTGCAAACACCCACACACAGACGCGCCAGAGAAATGAACGAACGAATGGTAAAATCTCAAAAGTATCATAGTTTCTTTAGATGGTGTGGAGACTCGTGGACTCCATCGCGGATGGGTGAAAAATATATTCCCAAGATTATTATCTGGGATGAAATTTGTACGGTTTCGTTGGATACATTAAAAATGTTCCTTGATTGGTTATTGACGAAAATTACTGCTGTGATGATGTGTGGCGATCATGCTTAACCACCACCCTTTGTTGGACAGTCTCCACACAAATGCTTAAAAACGTTTGTGGATTATTACGAAAAAATATCTGATGATCATAGAGCTATTGATGAACCGCTGAAAGAATTTAAAAAATTAATCAGACTGCAGCCAGATAGAATACAGTGCGAAATAATGCGTGGAGTAATTCCAGAAACTACGATGAATGATTTTTGGAATTTGTGGAGACCAAATGATTTGATAGTTGCAAGTAGAAAGATAGTGAGAGATACACTGCAAGAGAAATTATTCCTGCGGCACAAGGAAAAATTTTCAAATCTACCTGTACCATTATGTTATCGCCCAGCAGATACTGGACTGCAGAATATTGAAGTTGAAAGTCCAGGAACTAATGAGAAACAAAAATTTGTACTTAATGATATTGTCGCAGTTCCTGTCAGTGCTGTTACGAGCGCGTTGAGCATGAGTATAAACTCCATGGACGTTGGGATACGCTATAACGATTTATTCATCACAAGGATTAACTATTTCCGATACAAACGTTTGGATTATTGATGATCGGATCGAATGGTCAAATTTAGTTTATCTCGCAGTGTCTCAGATCAGAAGAATATCTCAACTGCACAGGATTATTATGGATTGCGTAATAACCGAAAAATCACTGATGATGTATGCGATGAAGTTGTCAAAAAAATATTATCTGGGTATCGACAATCTGACAAAAAAGAAATAACCACGATTTTGATCTCGACGTTGAATTTATCATGACACTGAAACAACGACAGAATAATCACTGTATAAGTTGTAAGTGTAATATGTTATGGCAGTATTCGAATAATAATCCAAGACAGTTTACAGTTGATAGAATTAATAGTAGTCTTGGTCACACACGCGAAAATGTGATGCTGACATGTCTTGAATGTAATCGCCGTCGGGGCGCTGGACGCCCTGGTGCCAGTTTGCAGAAGTGAACGCGGTGGTAATTTTGTGTCTTCAGGAATTACTTGTAATTGTTCGCGTACAAATCCACGTTGAGGAGCAGTTGAATCTAGTCTGTAGATTGCAGGACTACCTGTGGATCTAACCACGCTAGAAATTTTATGTGTGGTCACACTCCAAATAGGATCAGTTGCTCTTTTTCTACCCCCTTCGAGTTCACCGGGTTCATATTAATATCTTACAGTTACATTACCTGGTACTGGTTGAGAGGCAGAATCATGTCGTTGCCTGACATTGTCAGGTGGTATATGTTTTTTTTGTAATCGCGACAGTGGGTTTTATAGAAGTTGCACGGGTAATTTCACTATTCAACGCAGCTATCACACTTGGTAATCTTGCAACCCATTCGCGAGATCTCGTATCCGTCTGAATTATTTCCTTCGCATACTGGTATCCAAATAATCTTTCAGCAAGTGTTCGATTAAATCGTTCAACAGTTGCCTGATCGCGATGAATTGCTGTATGTCCTCGTCTGATTTTGACATTATGTTGCTTCATCAACGATGATACTGCACCAAGAAATAGTTGTGGTCATTGCAAGGGTCCTCGTTGATAAATTCGTTCAAACGCAGATGCAACTTCAGATGTTGTTTTAGTTGATAGTGGTTCTGCTTCTTTATACCTACTTGCAACGTCAACGACAGTTAACGCGTATTTGTATGTGCGTGATCGACGTCTACCAGTTTTAATAGTATCGTGCGGTAAAAACAAAATATCTGCTTGATGAACTTCATTGGGAACACTGACATCAAAATGCGCGTACTGAATTTTTTTAGGTGGATGTATATAGATTTGCCATATTGCCTGTCGTGCTAACCAATTTGCAGCAACAACACGTGAGACTTTTGCTGCTTCTGCAAGTTTACTAATCGCTGCTTTAGCTCTACAATATCCTCTTGGACTATAATAAACAGATTAAATTATTATGGTAATAATCAGTTGATTAATTACCAGCCCCTAGCATTAGTTTACCTTTCAACGCAGATTTTACTAGAAAGCTAGGAAGTTTTTCTCTGAGTGATTTATCAGGTATAGAATTTAACGCATGAATCAATTTCACATCTTCGAGGTGCCGTTGTTGCAAATCTTTACTTTTATACACAACATCATGAACACGACACGCTTGATCAATTGCGTTTATTGGATACTCTCCAGGTTTTGGTTGGTCTTGGTTATTGAGTCGGATATCGAGACGAGTTCCAGGACCACAGTAATTATAGCCAGACAGATGTTTCTCACCAGGGTATTTAGCCCATGTCATAACACTCCTCCCAGCTTTGTTGGGGTTGGTGTCATGGGTTTGGTTATCGTTATCTAGAGGTGATCGCCTACGGTGCAATTTGCCCGGAGCGAGTAAATGTCAATAGGAATTGTGAAATTTACAGGTGGAATAGATAAAGATCTGAGCAGGTATATAGAACAAAAGACACGAGCCTCCGTACATGTACAAACCATAAAATTTAATCAAAAGTTCATAGACCATAAAATTCATAAACAATTGTAATAATACATTACATTAGCACGATACACTTCTTTGATTCAAATTTTTCCAACGAATTTCAAAAATACAAATATGCTTTTACAATAACCGATCTGTAAAGTGATAGAATTTAAATCATCATCAAATCGAGTGAAATCGAACACTGCTTTGTACAAATTCATAACCTGATATTTTTTGTATCAGTCCAATCTCTCCAACTGTTCCTTTGGCTTCCTGTGCCTGTAAGTCTGGGTCCTTTCACTTTCCCCTTTTTCCGAATTCTCAGGTGTATTGCTGTCTTTAGCCTTCCAACTTGTGTGGTCACTTTGGCTTGCAAGTTCGTGATTTGTCACGTAGACCCCGGTGGGACAAATCTCACCTTGTAAAAGTAAACAAACGACACCCTAAGTGTTCTGTTGTATACCCCTCCTGAGAAGAGCTCCTAATCTTTACTTGTTAATGTCAGATAAATTCTATCCTAATTCAAACAGATCCTACTGCCATCTGGTCTTACCTAAACAATGCGGACCGTACAAACCTAGCTTCCTAAGGTTAATGTACTCCGAATGGCTATTTAAATTACTGGCTGACATTACACAAATGACTGAAATGAAATTCATTACACGTCACGTCACATGGTATACACATTCAAGTCTCTATCATATGTGACATTATCTAAATCGGAGAATTTACATGAATTCTCGTACTCATACCAACTAAAGTAAGGCATGAAATTCTAGATACATATTTACCTATAACAATCGAAACTAAACAGTCAAACGATTCATCAAACATGTATAAAGAATATCCTTGTACGGATTCATATCGATGAACTCGCACAAATTGTAGTCATATCAAGAAAATTAAGCCTACGAATTTACAAATAAAGTCATGCAAATAAATCAAACAAATCGTCACACAATTGTAATCATAACAAGAGAATGGATCTGCGAATATAAGCAAATAAATCAACAAATCGTGATATCAAAGAATTTATATGAGACCAATGCAAAATACCTCGTCTCTTCAAGCTTTACCGCTAGCATTGTTCCGTAGATTTATTTCCAGACATCTAATCTCTTGGATGATAATTACGGGCGAATATCTTCTAAATCGGCCCGGAGTCTAACCCCCTCGAAATTTCTCTCGTAGAAAAAAGTGTAGACTGATTTGAAAGTGTTACAATACGCATTTTAAACTGAAAGTTTTCGAGAGGAA
>JAECUM010025607.1:0-36204 GCA_016617855.1 Megalonaias nervosa
ACTATAACATTATTCTGGAACTATTATGAATAATTCAAAGGAGTTGAGAACAACACCATCTTGATCACGTGAGGAGCCTTGGCGGACCAATACATTTCCGGTTTTGAAATTTATACGGAACTTTTCAGTCTTTTGGACTTTCATAGACTTTTATCATGATTATTTGGGATTCACTTCATAATGCTGTAAGTTCCTTTCACATTTTCATTTATAACATTGATAATTAAATAATTTGTTAATTTTTACAAATCTTATTGCCTTTGCTTCTTTCTTTACTTAATTTATGACCATATAGTCCTAACAAGTGACAATAGAAATGAAAAAATTCCTCTGAAATTTCAAACAACGTTATACTTTGAAACTGAGTAAAATAAAACTCGTGAACGAATACACTTGTAGATAAACCGATGCAGCTTAAAATGTACAATACGAAAAGAGTTGAGAAAATGTATGTAGACTTTAAAACGTCTAAGATTTTTGTGTGTGGTGAAGTGGATGTAAAGTACTACTGGAATCCTTTCAATCGAAGTTTTTAGTATTCGCTTCTTAGTATACAGTATTTACTTTTCAGCCTCCATTTATTTTATGTCATTTAATTTTACTATTCATCTTCATAAATACATTCTACACTCCGAGATCATAATCATAGAACCAAAATGTGCGACTGTGTGTGCGTGTGTGTGTGTGTGTAATACTGTCTTAATAAATATTATGATTCGTCCCATGTTGAAAGTGAAACTTTGCCTCCAATACCATGGTAACAAAATAGTTTAACTGGAATGGTTCTATACCGATTAGCAGGTACAATGATACTTAAGATATGATGTATAAATATAATTTAATGTTGACAAAACACGCATTTTTTCTGAGTCTTATCAGAGCGCAACCACAACTACTACTGTCATTATCATCATTATCGTCGTTGTCATCATCACCCCCACGATCACTTATCATCATCGATATGAATTAAAAGTACAATTGAGACATATATGTAATTCGTACTTTTGGTGTAAAATACATTGTACCCTGCTTGCATTTCAAATGAATATTACACGGGGTTAGTAATGTATTTATTTCTGTGAATTTCTTTCTGCGTTTATAACCCAGTTTATTTACGGACTTAAAGTTTAAAGTTGTTCATTATCAAGATCTCGTTGTTAGCATGTCTCACTAATAATTGTTATAATCTGTACAGGTGCACAAACTATGCTTGTCTTCAAATACAATAACTTGGTTCTCCGAGGTGAAGACGTCACACTAATGTGCTACTTTCCCTTTAATATGTGGTCATGGAATTGTCAATGGTATTTTTCTCGGAAAGAGGCTGTAGTAAGACAGTTAAATAGAACAAGGTATACATGGTCTTGTAGCCCGAGTTCCCATGATCAAAATTATGTGCCTATTCAGCTCTCATTCAAGAATGCCACCTTAATAGACGCTGGGAAATATATATGTGAAACTACAGCATCCACAGGAAACGTTAGAGGGGAGCTGCTACTGAATGTTTACTGTAAGAGAACTCTTTTGATTTGGTGCCGGACTCATGGAGAAGTTGCTTGATTCGCTGGGCAGTGAGACTATTTGCGTATAACAAAATGTTTGTACCGATTTTTTTCTTTTTAATAGAAACAAGCATAGATCTTCCAATACCAATGTAAGTGTAATTCCTGTTTTACCCTTGAACTGTTTGCCTTATTTGCATCAATAATCGTGATGTCAAAATAGTCTCTATAACGTGTGAAAAAGTTTAAGATTCTTCGTTTTAAAGCTATGTTATATGCAAGAGTCTGTTTTATTAATAACAAGTTACTATTCTTGGAATATTTTAAACTCGATCACTTAAAAATTTTGGTTTCAAACGTTTGTTTTTTTTGTAAAAGAATCTTGTTTGACACATGTCTTCTCAGCAAAACCAGAGATTACAGTTCCCAAAAACAACTACACAGCTGCATCTGGTACAAATGTAACTCTCGAGTGCATGGTGAATGCCAATGGTGAGACCAATATTTCTACAGGATGGCAGAAATTGTTCAGTCCACAATGGAATAATGTAACGAATTCGAACAAATATTATTGGACCACGCAAATGCCGTCTCTTGTTATATCAGAAGTCATGACAACGGATTCTTGTCTATATAGATGTTTTGCATTCAACCCCTTTGTCACTGTCACAGGATCACGGATCTCCCTAAAGGCACATGGTGAGTATTAAATTGAATGAAGTTATTATACATTGCACAAATCACCTGCATTCGTTGAATTTTCCAATTAGATTTGAATGCTGCAACTTGGTATCCCATTAGATGATACATAATGAATATTGCCCATTAACTTTCAAAGAAAACTTCTTTATAAAGTGAAACATTTAATGTCATAAAAAGTTTCACTTATCTCAATGACGACTTATAGAGTTTACGAAAGAAATTCGACCGCCGGATGGAAAATGTTGGACTGCCAAAGAAAAATATCGAGTATTACACTAAGTTTCTATTACTGTCTACATGGACTACAATGCCAAAAGCAATGTATTGCATTACGTTTTTACTATCGTCTACATGGACTATAACATCAACAACAATGTATCGCACTAACTTTCTATTACCGTCTACATGGACTACAATACTAATAATAATGTATTGCACTAAGTTTCTATTACCATCTACATTGACTATACTACCAATAGCAATGTACTGCACTAAGTTTCTGTTACCGTCTACATGGACTATACTATCAATAACAATTTATCGCACTAAGTATATTACCATATACATGGACTACAATTCCAATAGCAATATATAGCACTATGTTTCTATTACCGTCTACATGGACTATAATACCAATAACAATGTATTGCAGTAAGTTTCTGTTACAGTTCTATATGCACAATACTACCAATAGTAATATATTTTTATTACCGTCTACATGGACAATACTACCAATAGCAATGTACTGCATTAATTTTCTATCACTATATACATGGAATACAATATCAATAGCAATATATTGCACTAAGTTTCTATTACCATACATGGACTGCAATACCAATAGTAATGTATTGCACTTAGTTTATATTACAGTCAAGATGGACTATAATACGAAAGCAATGTATTGCACTAAGCTTCTGTTACCGACTACATGGGCTATGCTACCAATAGCAATGTATCGCACTAAGTTTATCTTACCATATACATGTACTACAATACCAATGGGAATGTATTATACTAAGTTTCTTTTACCATATGCATGGGCTACAATACCAATAGCAATGTATCGTACTAAGTTTCTATTACCGTCTACATGGACTATGATACCAATAGCAAAATATTGTACTAAATTTATATTAAGGTCTACATTGGACTATTATACAAATAGCAATGTATCGCACTAAGTTTCTATTACCGTCTACACGGACTATAATACCAATAGTAATGTGTTGTACTCAGTTTCTATTACCGTCTACATGGACCACAATACCAAAAGCAATGTATCTCACTATGTTTCTATTACCATATTTATGGACTACAATACCAATAGCAATGAACTGCACTAAGTTTCTGTTATCATATACATGGACTACAATACCAATAGCAATGTATTGCACTATGTTTCTATTACCATCCATGTCAACTAAAATACATAGAGCAATGTATTGCACCCCAAAATAACTACTGACATTTTTGTAACACCTCCTGTCCCAAAATAACAGTTCGCACAGTTTCACCTAATGTTCATAATTTCCAATCGCAACGAGGATCTCACACTGGACATTTTCGGTTTCCTTTTTGATGCTGTTGCCGATATTGTAAGAGTCTGGTTTAGAATGAAATTCTTCCCGTCTCCTGCGCTATCTCTATCTTGGATTTTTTTTTCTGCTTGTATAACTATGGCTACGTTTACTTAACTAGACATTCCTTGGCAATATAATCTAAGAACTGACTGCTTTACAATATCTGTCAGTGTTCATCTACTTAGTTACTCATGTTTGCTTTCGAATGACGCATTCACAAAATATTACTGTTGTCATTTCATAAATACTGTCATTACCTTGTTTCCGTTTGAAAGTTTTGAATCCTTATTCAAGTTAATTGATTTACTCCGATTACACGTACATGTTTCGCCATTAACATATTTACAACCAATTTATTTCTAGTTAAATGTAATTTATTTTCGTGTAACATACATGTTTATTGAGGAAGTGATGACAACGAACTTTATCGATAAGTTAAATTTTGTTTTTCCTCCGGTAATGTTTTAGAATATTTACTTATTCTAGGGAGACGCTTAGGTAAACTAGTAAAGAGTTGAACTGGTAAAGAATCGGATTTGTAATCCAAGGGTCGCGGGTTCAATATCCGCCCAAGCCAAGCAGAGTTGGCTACTTCAGTGTGCCCTTGGGCAAGACATTTGCCGAATACAGCAATAAAAGTACCGTTACAAAAATCAGCCAAACCCCCCCCCCCACTCTAATGTCCTTCTAATTATATGAATCCTACATAACAATCAGCCAACCAACCAGTCTAATGCCCTACTAACTAACTATGTCCTGCACAAAATCAGCCAACCAACCAGTCTAATGCCCTACTAACTAAATATGTCCTGCACAAAATCAGCCAACCAACCAGTCTAATGCCCTACTAAATAAATGTGTCCTGCACAAAATCAGCCAACCAACCAGTCTAATGCCCTACTAACTTTTTGGTTCACTCAAACGAAGTTATACATTTAACTGCATGTCATATGTTCTTGATACGCTCTAGTAAATGATCGTTTAGATCGTAGATTTCCTGATGTGTTATCGGTATTATTAATGCCTCAAAATCAGCAAAAATCACAAAAGGAATCCTCATTTGACAATTTAGATTTTTAAATTATAAGTTTTCATTTTTTACTTCGGTGGTTTCATTGTTAGAACTGTGGTATGGGTCCATTGGATCCGAACGGGATGGAATAAGACGCTCCCGCCCTCACGAGTCTCCCTGCTATGTGTAAAATAGTGCGATGATAGCACCGAATCACAGGGCGGAAGGGCTCTAAGATGAGCTGAGGACCAGGGAGTGCCACATTTTATTGGTGAACTTCAATTGTGGTCATCCAGTCTGGAGAGGGATGGGCTCCGCCAGGCTGCATCTTGCCCTTGACACACCACATGAAGACAACTAACAATTCTTCAATACCGGATCCGTAGCAGCCCTGGTCAAGAATGGCCGCGTCTTCCGCTGCACACCAGGACGGAGGTGACAAGCATGCTACTGATGACCCCTTACCAAGATCCTTGGGAGAGATAACATATTCATCAGTATATGGAATGTTTGAACACTGACGGCTATGCGAAATTTGATAGAACTCACACATGAGTTGGAGAGGTAGAACTGGGACATTATTGGTCTTTGTGAAGTGCGTTGGAAAAACGTTGTGTATTTCAGTGGACGAGGATGCAACCACAATCATGGTGTTGGTTTTCTTGTCCACATAGGCATTGAGAACAGCTTTATGGGTTGCTGCTAAGTCTGAAGCAAGTTTATAACCATCCACCTGAGGGCGACTCCCTTCAACATTATAATCATACACGCTTATGCACCCACATCTAACTACGATGAAAACGAACTGGAGAATTTATAATAATCGACTGCAAGATGTCACTGACAACTCATATGGAATGAACATTTTGTTTGTACAAGTAGACTGGAATGGAACAGTGGGACTTGATTCACAGACAAACTGCCAAAGCAATTGCGGCGCCTACTGCAATGCAGAAACTAATGAAAGGGGACTCAGGCTCTTGGAGTTTGTCGGCTACAACGATATTGTGCTAGCCAACTCGTTCGGCGACCACAAAGCAAGATGAAGATGGACCTGGCACAATCCAGATGAACAACATCACAATCAGACTTACTACATGTTAGTGAAAGACGATTCAACACAGGATTGAATATCGCCAGAAGACGAAGTTACCCTAGAGCAGATATTGGAAGTGATCATCATTTATTAATTACAAAGTTTCGCCTTCACCTGAAAATGATAAAAAAAAAGCCTAACCAACCAAGAGTCAGATTTGACCTTGAAAAATTGAAAGATCCAAAAGTTGCAGAAGCCTTCTTCCAAGCAATGATTGATAGAAAATTTGCACTGCTGATAAGCTTGGGTAATCAAGACGCAGACCTATTGTCCTTAACAACCATATTTAATATAGCTATGACTGGCACAGCCAGCGAGATCATTGGCAAATATCGTCGAACAAAGAAACCTTGGGTCACAAAATATGTTTTTGAACTTTGTGACAAACGAAGAGTACTGAAAATGGGATAAACAGATTATGAGTGAGTTTAAACAAAATACTCAGAGATAACAAGATCAGGTAAAGCACGAGAAAGGCAAAGAAGTGCTGGATGGAAAGACAATACTGTGAAATCGAAGACAGTCTGAGCAGAAGCAATAGCAAGAAAGAAGGCGTATCAGCTGGAGAAATATCTCACAACCATGAAACAAAGGAAAACTGCCACCATCCAAGACAAATAGGAAAATGTCTGACAGAAGATCAAGAGATCCTCAGGCGATGGACAAAATACTGCTCAGAAGTGTACAATCATAAGACCCAAGGAGATCCAACAGTACTAAACTGCCCTCAGGCAGAAGAAAGTGATGGGAACTCCATTATTTGCGATGAAGTTCAGACTTCAGTTACGTCACCAAAGAAAGGAAAGTCAGCTGGCGCTGATAACATTCCATCAGAGCTCATTCAAGCAGGAGGAAAATAGATAGTCACAGCCCTAACAACAATATGAAACAAGATACGGCAGAGAGGAGAATGCATCACCACATGGACTCATTCTGTGGTCATCGTGCTCCCAAAGAAAGGAAACCCATAGCTGCCAAAACCAAAGAACCATCTTTCTAATCAGTCACCCAAGCAAAGTCATGCTGAAGATAATTCTCAATGGACTAAAGCCTCAGGCAGAGAAAATTGTTCCTGAAGAGCAGGCAGGCTTCCGATCAGGAAGGAGCCGCACAAACCAAATCTTTAATCTCAGACTCTTTTGTGAGGAATTCCTTCAACATCTGAAAAATCTCTACCATGTCTTTATAGATTACAAGATGGCCTTAGAAAGGGTATGGCATGCGGAATTATGGGCAACTGTGAGGAAGTACGACATCAACTCAAGCCTGGTGCGGGTTGTCCAGCACCTCCATGACAAAGCCAGCAGTGCTGTTCTCATCAATGGCAGCAGGGGAGATTGGTTCCGAACAACATTTGGACTCAGAATGGGATTTATACTGTCACCCTCACACTTCAACATATTCCGGGAAAAGATAATGGAGGATGCATTGGAAGACTACGAGGGCACTATCATCATGGGAGGAAAACAATCGCCAACCTTTGCTTTGCAGATGATATTGATAGATTAGCAGGAGATGAAAAAGAACTAGCTGACTTGGGTGAGCGCTTCGACACAACCTCCACAGTATACGGTATGGAGATTAGCGCCGAAAAATCCAAACTGACGACACACAACACCAATGGCTTCAGTTCAGAAATAAAGGTAAGTGCAAAGAAGCTGGAAACAATCACAAGCTTCAACTACATGGGATCAATTATCACAGATGAGTGCTGCAACCCAGAACTATTTTGCAGGATTGACTAGACAACAGCAGCAATAACATGACTGAGACGGAAAGACACCAACATTGCACTTGGTTCCAAAATAAAGCTTTATGCGCTCCATTTTCATATCGATTTTTCTGTATGCTTCTGAAACATGGAGGCTCACATCAGATCTACAAAGCAGGTTTCAAACCTTCGAAATGAGATGCTACGGCAGTATCTTGGGCATCTTATACATTGACCATGTAACCAACAAAGAGGCCCACAACAGGATCCAACGAGCTATTGGACCCTATGAAGAACTTTTGATCACTTGGAAACAAAAAACCGCAAACTTAAGTGGTACAGTGATGTCTCAAGATCATCAAGACTGGCAAAATCAGTCTTGCAAGGCACAGTGAGAGGGTGCAGAAGAAGACACAGAAAGAAAACGAGATGGGAAGACAGCATGAAACAGTAGACATACATTGGGTTTGGAGATTCCCAAAATGGCAGTAGAGAACATATAGATGGATTGATTTAGTTGTCATCTGGGGTGCCCCAACGACCTCTTGGGTTACGGGATAAATGATGATGATGCTGCTGATGATGATAATGATGATGATGATGATGATGGTTTCTTAAGATCATTGTTTTTTCTAAACCCAGTCAAACAACGTAGACAATAATAACTTTTGTGCTTGCTCTTGTTGACCTGTTCTGCAAAAGCAGTGAAAAGTGTTTACTCCAACAATAATGACCGTCCATGTCTGTGACTGTCTTGATATCAACCTAGTCGACCTCAGTCTGATAATAGCTACTAGCCACTCTGAAAGGATAAACAATACAAGTGTGTTGTTCCTCACCCTCACTGAAATCAAACAGATTGATGCCAATGTTATTTTGTTTCTCAAATTTGGGAATATCATGGACCTGCACCGGAAAATCAATCCCTTTAAAATCCACCGAGACCCGATGCTTAGTGTAATGATTCGCTGAATCTGGATTTCTCTTTGTGGGATGTACTAACACGGCCCACATACATTTATTGTCGTTGTTCTCAACATTGACGCAACTTTTTGCGTTTTGAATATAAATCGGGAATAGCAGCTACGAGCTCGCTCTGAGCTGATTATACATGGTCGTGATGACGATTAGTCCCGTGATTCCGACCATGACCCAACCGGAACCATTAATCTGCAACTTTTCTATTTCCCCCGATCATTTTCGTAGATTGATATCACGTCGACATCTGCAGTGTTATAAAAACGCTCGTTGTTGCGTGGCAAAACAAAACTCTCATTCTCCGGTAATTTTCTGAATAAGACCTGCACGGTCAAGTTACATTTTATGCCGTGGTGCATTTCGAACAGAAAGACTAACATTCGTCGTGTACTTGTCGAAGCCTGCAAAGGCCTGGAAGCGCTAACGGAATTCCATTGCTTATATTTATAACAAAAGCTCTGTATTTGTCTAATAGGTTGAAATGGTTTACCAATCAAATGAATCTAATACTATATAAAAATGAGTTTTATACCCAGACGCTACTTTGATCCGGTACACTTTGCGGACGTGGAATTATCGCCTGGATCTGTAGACGAAGACCTGCTAAAACTTTTTGACGAGATAGTTGCATTAGCGAATATGGATTTTAGCGACATGCCCGAGTTTATTTTATCGGACGAGCCTGCGCCTGATGATCTTGTACTTGTGTACATGGCACACTGGCGACCCATAGAAGCTATATAAACGCAAGGAATATATCAGAATTAAGCTAAAATGGATTAATCTTACAGCGCCACAGCGAGAAAAATGTTTTGCCTTACTAAATCAAATCACACGGGCGCCACTCCACGGCCGCATGAAATTTATCAACTTCGATTACATGTTTAAGCGTATTTTTAACACGATAAGAATAATCCCGTTCACCGTGAGATGCCGATCTGTGCTTGGCGAAAGCGTTCGAGCAGGATACCGTAAAATCATTTCCTCAGAGTTAACACTACCGTAGCAACCCGATCGGTTTTCTTTAGCATCTGCTCATATGAAGATCATCCTATAGGCTCTCCAAAAAAGTCTTTAAGCGTATAGGTCACCGGGAACGTTTTAAGAGCTTTATCCACCACCAACACCTCTTCGGTCCAGTCGGTAATATCCCTTTCTCAAAAATGTATTTTGCCTGCTGATTCTCACACGGTCCCACACTTGAAATTTAGGCTGACAAATAACGCGTCGTCACCTCTTCTTTATGTTCACCTTTACGCGCTTCCACCGGGGTCTTCCTCGTACTGCGGTGCCGCGTATGGTTCTACAATACCGGATAATAAATCCAAAATTACATCAGTGTTATTTCTGATAAACGTTTTTCACATGCGATTATTGTCCGTTTTGATAAACCGTTATACCACGACAGCCTTTCCCTAGTTTTGAGTACTGTATAACACAATGCTATTTTTAGCGAGCCCGTCCGACTAGTTCTTGTTTTAAAATTCGCTGCAGTAATCGATCGATAATCTTCATAGTTTTGACGTTTCAGCAAAAGCACTAGAATCGGAGATAATACTGTCCAATGACTCCTACTTTTACTGCGTAACGGAATCACCCACCCGTATTTGCTGATCACATCGATGACCGTCAGCAAATATTCATCTGATCGTTATGATCCCTCATATCCACGGGATCCGCCGACCAAATATCATCTTCTCCCACAGCGACGACGTTACGTCTGCGAAAGTTTTTTCGTACGGGTTTATACAGCTCGTCAGCCAGTGCTTGTGCGCTCTGCGCACCGGGTGCTGAAACACTGTCCACACCCACCTCTAATTTATGGTTAGAGCCAATCATCCCACGCACAAAACATACGGTGGACACGGCCTAATTTTATGGGTTTAAGCTCTCTTTGTTCGTATTTCATGACCTTGTTGCCTCTGGCCTTATCGTAGAGATGATCACGGTAACAAATATCATGTTCATCGCTATCGCGTCTACACCATGGTAATGTTCTTGGCCGGGCAGTGGCTGATTGTTTTTCATCGGTTGTTGCTCTAGGGTTTTCCACGGCCCGGCATATTTATGCCTCGGCATTATCCAACTTCCTTCAGGATTGATGAGTTTTTCCTCTGCTCTTATGAATATCAATCGCTCCTCCAATAATTGTACGCCCACCACACTTGACACAACGCCTACACCGCGTTGGTATACTGCCCAAGAACTAAACTGGACCGCAACGCCCGCCCCTTATCGCGATGCCGCCTCAGGTTGGCCGCGTACGATCGCATGTAATAATAGCTGAACGCGATAAGGTTCAGATTCGTACAGGCTTGAGGCCAGTACCTTTTGAATGTTTCCACGGCCTGATTATTGAGTTGGTATTGGGCCGACTTGAATAACGACCAGCCATTGTTTTGTAACGTGACCAGGTTCCCGGCAACGTAATCCAAAGGAGATATGGCTAAAGTCTGGATTTTCCCCCTGGCTTTGAGAAGTGCTTTATGCGGCAGCAAATACACAGCCTTATCACGAGTCATGATTTGATTGTGTACTCGCATTTAGATTGGTGAATTTGGAATCTTGATATTCCACATACTTGCATTTCGTGGTGGGGTCGTCGACAGGCTTATCCTCGTGAAGTCTGAGATAATCGTTTTTAGAATCTCGAGTACATGTTATCCTTTAAGGGTAAATATTAATCGGCCATCACCATGATAGTGATTCCCAATAATCGCTGCCTGATTATAGGCAATCACCATTACCTCTTCATACCATATCTGACATGATGCCGATGATTTGCCCCAGCTGCGTTGGTACCCCAAAGGGTACCGCACTGTCATTAGCCTTTTCCTCAACGTCCGAGAAGATTTGCTCGGAATGTGCGAAATATTTGGCCGCGTATTTTAAGAACACGTTCGGCGTCTTTGTGGTTTAAGGTCGTGGCCTATGCTCGTTGAGTACCCGGTGCACTAGGTGAACTGGCTAAAACTTTACTCTATATTTTATGTCCTGCGGCAGTCCCCAGGACGGATTCACCAATTGCGGAGGTTGAGGTGGCCCGGCTTTAACCGCGTCTCGCGTGATCAGTTTAATTTTCGAGGCAATCACCGGCAAGAGCGATCGTATTTTGGAAAACAACATGGATAAAAACCTACCGATGATTTTGCGTCGTGCTGTGCGACTTAACCCTTGAGCGATCGAGCAGTGCACGAGAAGGCTGTTTACATCGGTTATGTTAATGGGATCATCACCATCATACACCCAGTTACTGTTGATCAAAAACGTTTTATTGAACCGCAGCATTGCCCGATATAATTAGGAGTCAAACAACGCACCCAATAACCTCCAGAGACGGTGATTTAGGTCCGCCAACTGGCATATTTCGGTTCGATTTTAATATTTGACGCGTTATGGCCTTTAGCCGTCAATAGCTGAAGATTTCAGAGACGATATCGGTAATATTATGGGTCCCAGGGCAAATCATGAGGATTTCCCAGTAGAGGAGCGTGCATGATGATTGGAGGGCACTATCTGTGACGTATAGGAACACCTTACGCTCGGTAATATTAAAAACGTTTTAAAATTTCCGCGATTTCGTACGAAGATTTCTCATCGAATTATAACGACTGATTATACAACATTGTTGAACTCACTTGACGAGAATAAAAAATCAACGTGGTATCGTGAAGCGACATTCTTATTGATAATACTCTGTACGAAATAGGGATTAACCCCCGAGGATATCTCGGCAAAACACCTTGCACTGGTTATGCATGACCAGATTGTGGTCGAGAAAATGGTAGAGGATTTACACGATTTCGATATCGATTTCTATACCCACGTTGCCGCCTTGTTTAGACGCTATCAACAATTTTAATCTCGAGACGAGTTCGGCTGGGTCATGGTAATACTGGATTCCAGTACCCGTCACTTTTTTGGCAGTGAGTGGTTTTGGTGCCGCCTTTGGAGCTTCTGTTTTCGCTTTTGGAAGATTGGTTATACGATAGCTACTAAATGTGTCGTTCACATTGGTGAGTAAATCTAGTATCGGGGTCTCAAAAATTTTGAGATAATCTTGCTTTTTATCGTTATGCTCACGAAGTTTGTTTTATAATCTCATCGCTCAGCCGGTTTATATCCTCCTCGGATTTGTTTAGGCTTATCCAATATCTCTTTTACCGTATGACCGTTATTTAAGATAATCCTCAACAGAGTTTTTCGTTTGTTCTTCTTCGCTCAACTGTGGTTTGCCGATATCCGCAACCATATCCATGAGGAACTGGTTCTAAAGTAATTTTTCCTCCTCAAGTTTGGTGAGGCTGGCCATGATGTCGTCATGTTTCGCATTAGCGTCGATGATTCTTGCAATGTGCTCGTCTTGTTTCGCATTAGCGGCCGCCCCAATTTCAGCTATTTATGCAATTATCTAATCCTGTTTGACTTTACCAAAATGCTTCGATGACCGGTTTAAATAGCTCCTGCACCACATTCTGCCGAAATTCCTGTTTCCCTACTTTATCTTCGAGCACCTGATATCCTTGTTACGCACGTTGTTCTGCAAATTTTTGCATAACCTCCTAGCATTGGCGCTTGGACTTAATTTTTTCAAACGACATTTTATGCTGACAGAGGTACATAACAATTTAAGGTGGATGAAGAATATAGAATTTGCCCAAACCATAGCTTTACTTTTCCCGTGCGGCTTCAGCTTCCCGATGAAACATCATAAAATCGTGTTGAGATCTTGAGGTCGCCGAATCATAACATTCCTTGAAATGCTTTGAGGTGATACCACTGCAATGATATCGCGCGATCTAATCAATGTTGCAATTGTCCAAGCCGTAAAACAACAAAAATCATACTGTGTTGCGTAAAATCTACTTCGGCACCTCGTATTTCAACCGGGTCAAATAAATACTGTTGCAGATTTTGCTGCGTGATAAAAAAAATTACTCAGCGAATTTGTTCATGTGGGCACGATCGATCTTAATATCTTCAAACACGACAATGTTATAGCATTCGTCGGAGAGGTCTTCGATTTAGGTGTCCTCGTCCTGTTGGAAAATCGTATAAACAAAATCGGTGCCGGCGCCATTGTTAGTGACATCGTTGAGTTGGAGAGATTCGTTGAATCCGATAGCGTCTTGTATTTGTCTTGCTTCGGGTTAAGCGTGTAAATCATGACACGGTCGTATTGGAGCATGATGTTAAACAGCAAATTCATCAACGAACCGACGATGATATAATGACAATTGGGCAACAGAATATGATGCTTGTGCTTTTAATTCTTTTCGCGTGAATCAGAGTCGATTGTGTTCATTGTTGATTCTATACGGTGTTTATGTCCTATACCACTTTTAGCAAGCTGGTGGGTTCGGGAGAATCCATTACCATCGGATTGATCCAGTCAGCATTAGACCAAACTATGAAACGCTCTGGCGATACGATAACAGGAACTCTGAACATGGGCGGTAGTGCCATGATCAATTTGCAAAACCATTATCCGCCCCTCGTCTGATTATTCCGCCAGATGGTATCACGTGGGAACGTTAGTGAATTCCAAATTACCGTTAAGCGGCGGCACCATGATCGGGAACCTCAACACGAACGGTAAAACGTTGTATTGTTTAGCCACTTCAACAGTAACACTCACGTTAGTTGCCTCTAAAGTCACCTCGTGGAGCCTCGTCAAGTCGTCAAGGTCGCATTAGCCGATAAACGCAATGAAGCTGGTAGTACCATGATCGGATCGCTCACGATGAGCAAATATGCAACGATATCCGGTTTACGCAGGTCTACCCCTGTTTCGAACACGACCGTGGCGAGCTATGGAAATTTGAAAAATTACTCCGTCCAAAAGCCAGCGATACCCTCACGGGTACGGGCAATTTGTTTATGGCTGTGGGTGCCCGGCTTATGGTCGCTGACAGAAGTCACCACCAAACAATACGTAGACAAACTCCGTGTCAAAAATAATAACGGTCATGTGGCTATACTCGCTGGTGGCATCAGCAACAGGTCCTGGTTTAGGATCACAGCCTCATCAGAATTTTTAACTTCTTATAAAGCCTATTTCGTCCTTGCTAATCATCTGACAGCGTCGGATGCAAGGAACGAGCGTTTTACAGCCGGTGTCATTGCCAATTTTTGGATGCACATGCAAGTGCAAGTGCACGTCACCAGCTGAATATTTCAGGTCCGGGGACACAGTGTGGGTACTCAACGCATTCGCAGGTGACAATTATGGGGCATCAGGAAGGATAATAGCGTGGACGTACTTTATAATGGCAATAGTGCGATGGGATCGAATTTGCCGCAACATACGGTGACAATCACTGACATCAAACATATCGTGTTTAAATTCATAGCGCTGTCTGTAGAACCATCAAACATGGGATTAAGTTATTTTCAAATTTTTATGCTAGACGATCTTGTGTAAACCATGAACGTATGGCGGTGATTGTAGGAATAACTGTAGAACTTTACCAATTATTGTTTGATGATACGCATCGTCAGGATGCTTCTTATATTGGGATCTGTAAACATGTCTAGAGACATACAGGCAGCGCGTACAGTAATATCAACGAGATTAGGCCATAGTCGAGACATATTATACTTGTGATTTTTTGGAGAATAATGCACAAGGAATGTTGTTGGTATCTGTAGGTGAATGCAGCATGTGTAACTTCTGGACGCCATCGATAAATACTTTCCAGTGTTTAAATTTTGTAATGATCGTGAGTGATCCAGGTAGACTAAAATATCGAGGAGATTATGCAAACTATTTTTATTTAATGAAATTCTTCCTTTCTTTGTGGATGAAATCGTGAAAACAAGGTACATTAAACGAAGCAAATTTTGGCACCAGAGCGATGCCGAGGCGCACAAAAAATATCATGATTGTTTGGACAAAGTAATAGCCACTGACCACTTCGAAACGACGAAAATCATCGCGGACCGTAATTTAGATGTGAGCAAATATGTCACGAAATTGATGCAAATTCAGGTCTGTCCAAGATCAACTTGTATAACCATGAAATCCGTGATCGATTTTAATCACATCAATGAGGATCTCTCACCCGGAGATCGGCAGGAGCTTGTTTTTTTTACCACCAAAACGTTTCCGTGTACCAAAATATTACAAACATTATCGTCGGGTATTGGGGGCGCTTGCAGTAGCCCCAACTGTTTTCACCATGGCTGGGGTAGTGTCCACCGGTGCAACAAGCAATCTTTTCATATTGATTTTTTCCGAATGTGGTTTAGCGATGTAAACCGGGCTGAAAATGTTTGAGCCCACATTGAAAGGGCAAAAATAGCCTCAAATACGCATTCATCATGTACAACAAAATTTTAAATAAGATCCGATCGTACTTGCGCGATGTAAAATTTGAAGTGATCGATTTTATCAAGGAGCTTCGGACGATGGACGATTTAATGGTGGACCTGATGCCGATGTCAGTAACATGTTTTGGAAAATTATACGAAAAGAAGTTTTCAACCTACTAAACCCCAGCGAAAAGAAAATCGGACGTCAAACCTCTTAGAACGAGCTGACGTTGTAATCGGTCAGCGACATCTTTTATCAAATCATTTATCAACACTGAATAAATTTCTAGCGCTTGGGATGCCTGCAATTATAAATAAATATGTATCAAATCCCCAGTTTCCAGATCAACAATTACAGGTCGATCTGTAACATGATTTCTTCCAGCACCACCTCCACTTTCCACTTTCAATTTACTTGTCTAATTGCATGTACGTTTTCGTTGACTCTCGAAACTGCTTAGGCGATCACATTACGATAATTCTCAATCCGGTCGATGTAACATTTATGTAATGCCATTAACATGAACGAAATTTACGCGGTAGTATTTTTATCAGGACAAAACATTGAAGCTAATCATAGGAAATAACACACATATATATATATATATATGAAATATCGAGTTGGCTAAAAGAGCATTTACTAAATACCGCACCGATCAGAAGACTCTTCGATGCGATGTGGGAGATGGTGAGAACGACTAGCACCTGCGGATAATAAATATTCAGGCAACGTTCATGCGCGACGGACAAACGGGTATTTAAATTCTTACAGCAAAATGTTGTCCTCCACCACAATATAACCGTCAGGCACAATACCTGAAACCGGGAATATTGTAAATGCAAACATTATATCACATGATCTTACCGTAAAACGTTTTTCGGTGTACTTTTGGAGAGCATTTTCGGTGTACTTTTGGAGAACAAAGAACATTACTGACATGGTAACGTCATAGTCGAAGCCTCTTTCGGGGCTAATATTTTGTCCACGATCGAATCTATATTCCCAAAAGGATACCAACCAGTGACCGTGACTAATTCGGATCCTTCAATCGCGGTGGCCATAAACGAATACCATTCGGGAGATTTTAACTTGACGCGACAGATCGAAATGAAATCGTTCAGTTGTTCATGCAGATCCATTTTGTTAATATTTAGTGTAGTGAATTAAATAAGAATGCCCTGTGACTTTTACACTATCACGACGTATTATAACAATATCCAGCATGACTAGATAATGTGGTTGCGACTGTGTTCAGAAATAACATTGAGGTCTCTTTAGACATAACACTAACCAATTCGATTGGCGTAGATCGTCGAAAAATATTGTTTACCCCAGAGGAAGAAAAAATATCCGATCATGGTATTGTAAATATCAAATCGGACCTCATTCGAAAACATTGCGTGTGTTGCACCGTCTACTTCAAAAATTCATTAAAATTATCACAATGATAAGATCGATGTCCGAGACCAGGTATATTACCCACGAGATCATCGCTAAATGTAAGGATCTCAAAGATGCGATAGTTAACATCTACTTGAAAATCGATATTGCCGTGAATTTCAATCTCGCCAAAGTCGTAGACCGTGTACCTGATCGAATACTGCTCACAGCCCAACAACAAAGGAAATTGAACGAAAAAGAATCAATGCAAATGACTTAAGATCGTGACCTTATTCTGCAACACAGTACTTCTTGCATCACCAGAGAATAACTTTTCGAATTACTACGGACCACCAATGTGTAACGCGATTAGATTGTTGTTATTGTTGTTGTAGGGTTTCACGCCATTTTTCAGGATAAGGTAACCTATACGTGGCGGCCAGTATCAATGGTGGAGAAAGAACCCGGAAAAATCCCGGAAAGAGCCACCGACCCACGAGAAGCTACTGGCAAGCTTTCTCACGTACCCACATTGGCCGAACCCGAGACTTGAACCCACGCAGACAGACATGAGACAGCAGTGATCCGTAACGGTGAGCTCTTTAGACCACTCGGTAACGCGATGAGGTGATCATGTGCAGCTGTATTTTTGGCATTTAGTGGAAGGTTTTGTTTTGCAAAAATATTAGGACTTTGTTGCAAAAGCTTCGAAGGAATCACAGCATAGTTGTAAAATATTAAATAGTAACATCTTTCCTTAGTAATGTGAACCCAATGGACGACAGGATCAGCAAAGCAATAAGTGACCATGCACTTAATCTCAATGAAAAGAGGAATTTATAAAAGAAAAACAACTTTGAATGAACGGAAGGATTGAATACAAAAATATATAATAGAAAAATTCCATTTGGAAAGGTTAACAACAATACATGTAAACTGAACAGAAGTACATTATCATGTAGCCGCTAACACTTTCCGTTGCTGGTGGAAAGATAAACTACAATAAAATACCTTTCTGAGAAGTCTTTCTTAACAGTAAAATTGACATTACAATTGCGAAGCGTTTCATTAAATTACGTTTTTATTGATGGATGGCACAATATTACCGATGAATTAAAATAGAATATATGGTACAACAAGAATAAGAATAATACGATAAGGTTTGTGCAACCTTGAGATAAACAGAAAAAGTAAATGATAAAAAGACTGTAAATGGTGACATCTAAGAAAGTATTGAAGTTGAATATGTGAAACACAACTTAAAATTTAATGACAAGTATTTGACGCCTTTAGAGACTGCCGTTTAATAACAATTTTTTTTTCGTGGGGCCTTTATTTCATGTATTCCAAGTGGTCATTAATAGCAATTTCAAATAGTACCATAAGCAGACTGAAAATCGGAATAAAAGATGAGGATGGGAAAGTGTTAGGCTTTCACTGTATATCTGTAAAGTATGTTTTCTATGTCAAGTAAAATAGCATTTGATGCCAGAGATCTCTGACAGTGACATATGACAGATTACCTTTCAATTCCGAGACAAAAACAGATAATCATTCGATTGAATCTCACCAACAATTGCATCCGTATCGCGAATTTACGTGATCCTGATAAATGAAAATGATGCAGCAACTAGTTTATTGGTCCAAAGAGGTGTCGGTATGCAAATACGCAAGAATTTGGAGGATAGTAATTTGAAATGTATCAAACAATAGAGACAATAAGTCGACAATAAATTTACATCTGTTGAACAGAGTAGCATTGAAAATGCTGAGAAAAATATTAGATCCACAAAATGCAAGCAAAACAAAAGAAACAGAAAAACAAAAAATCTAACATATGGATCATTGCAGATAAAAGATATTTGATGCGAAGGATTTGTTGATACTGAGAGAAAGTGCCTTATTAATGCTGTACATACATTGCAGACAGGAAGGGTAGAATCAAGTGAGATATCTAACATTCAACAAACTCTAGAAATAATTCAGCTGAAAATAAACAGTGAGTAAGCTGCTTTAGAAAGTTAAATGGGGGAGGTTGGTGAAAGTATGCGTAGGACTATAAGACATTAGAATATGAACTGGAAGACTGACAATTAGATTGAAATAATTAATTCCAACAAATTAGACAGGATTTTAAAAAATACACAAATTACTCATTGAACAATAAGATAATTTCTAGCACCAAGGCGTAGAGCTGCAAAAATGATTTAAAGTGGTATAGAGTTTGTCATGTTTCCTAAACCCCTGCTATAAAGTCATGTATAAGCTATAATCTACCTGTCTTAAGAATATTCACACAGCCATGTGTTTGATGTCTAAAGATTGGCGCGGACTAGTGTTAAACTCTTACGGTATGTTTCATGACCAGCCGTAGACCGGAATCTTGAATCGAGAAAGGCGATAGATCGCACCATCTAAACAAAGACTTGTAGTTATCACACCTATGTGTTAAAACTTAGTCCAAAGATCAATGGGAAGCCCACGGGATGAGCATGGCGTGTTCTCATCCGTCCCTACGTTGACAGACAGCGAGAGGGACATTGTCCGCTATGTTTGATTGGATCGGTTGACAGCGATATCCAATCGGAATTGAGATAGAGGGTGTGATTACAATTTAGATGCGACTTTCAGAACTCGTAAGAGAAAATTTAGTATTAGCCTGAAAGGATTGCGGATCAATATGGTTTACTCCGAGAAGAAGCCATTCGTAATTTGGCGGCAAAACTGGGAGGTAGATTGTAAAGAAAGACAAAACTTCGCAAAGGTCAGTAAGTTATTTGCTCGACTTTTACAGAATATTACGGCATCATAATTGTAATTATTTGTAGTATGTATACCTAATTACTAGGATCGTTTAGTATGTAGAATTACCTTTGTAGTGTTTCATTTACATGCGTATTTGAGAAATGGGCTTGGGCCAACGTAGAGAATTAATAGATGCGAGGCGAAATTATGTAGATTGTTAGCTTGTGGTCAGAATTAATTTGTAATTCGCTGTTAGGTTACTTCGCAGCAAACTAGTGCATTTGTTAATGCGTTATGTTAGATTTTATACATGCTTGAATTGTGAATTTGGAAACATGGTTGATGTATATAAGGTTAGTTACTATGGACGTAGGAATATATCAGAGCATGGATATTTGAATATTTGCGTACTTTGTATGAGTTGTAAGGTAAAGAAAGGCGTCTGATTATTGTGATATTGTTTAGTATAACGGGATTAGGAATATTTATTGATGTATGTATGAGAAGTTATTGATACAGTGCTGTATTATCACGTTGTTTTACCATACAAGAACGTATCGGTATTTCGATGTGAACGAATGCGTGACCGAAGAATTTAATAGCCGTTTTCTAATGATAGGCTGTGTGTGGTGTGAGATGAGAGTGCTAAGGAAAAGATTGTACCATCCTTGTGTTTTCACAGGAAGCTTTTTAGGGGACACAAGACCTTCGCGTTCCATTGGGTCCCGAGTCTTCAAGAGTTAGAGGCGGAATTGAGACTGTAGCCAAGACAGTCGAAGTCAACAATAGAGTAGTCATGGTAGAGAATGTGGAGGAGGATGAGAAAGAGTCTAGAGAAAGTGGAGGAGGAGAAGGACTCTAGAGAAATTCGAGGAGGAGGAGAGAAATGAAATTGGAGAAAAGTCGAGGAGGAATGGGATAAGGAAGTGGGAGAAATAAGGAAGAGAAAGGATACAACAGATGAGTAGGAATACAAGGACAGGTGGAAATCCATCTCATACTGTTAATCAAGTGATATAATAGGTTTATTAAGGAGTCGAGCGGAAGGTGTGTAATTGGAAATTTGAGTCATTTGATTATTGAAATGTTATTAAATTGTTATTCATCGAATCTCAACCTTTTTGTATATTTAACCATTAAACCGTCGGCATCGCTGACTGGGGGCTCGGATCTTACCATTTATCTTTCACTACATTTTACTTCCAACAAAATAGAGCCTGGGTGGGACTTCTATAATAGTTTAAATAAAACATTGGGAGCACCCCATCCCAACCATAACAATCATCATAGAGTTCAGGAACCCTGGCTCAAGCATGCCAATCCTTCTTATCATTCTTCATGAACCAGCATCCTACTTCCCACCCGCCCCCCATATCATTCTCTACCGCGAGACAAATAATCTTTTAAAACACCACCACCTTCCAGGATGAAATTTTTTTTTATATCGTATGCATAATGCCAAAGTCACAAATATCCTTATTTCCAATTTTTCAAAAAACGCACCCTATCACCCACCACCATCAGGCAAACAATTTAATAATAACAGTGAATTCAATGTCACTACCAAGTGGTTATTTTTATTATTTTTCACAAACTAGCAACCATAAAAAATATACGACAAACTTTTTTCGTATGTATACTATCTCAGGTCACCATAGTAAATAATAATAAGATGTTTAACACAATGGTAAGTCAGATTTACTATTTGTGAGGGATTGGGCATTATCCATATGTTGCCGTTGTTATCTATTTTTTAGCTAGCTTTCATAATTTGTCCGGCTCTCTATATCTCTGTTCCAATAGATGCGTCAGTAAAATCTATTGTTTACCGTAAATGTATGCAAATTGTACGCATATTTTTGAAAAGCATTGTAATAAATTAATTCAATGCTGTGTGGTAAATAGCGATCATTATGTTGTTTGTATCGCTTGCAATTTATTTACTGAATATTATGTTATATTTATATTAAAACATTGCTGAAATTTATTTTCCGGTTGTTCTTTCAACATGTTCGATTTGTTTTCATGTTGATTATCACATACAGAAGTTTTAAAAACAGAGCTCTTTGGGTGTGTTTTAAAATATAGGAATTCAAAGCCTAATGCAAGAACTACGCAAGCTAGCAAGTAATGCATTTTTCTTGCGCTACTTGTTTTATATCGGGTTCTTTTAATTATAATCTTGGCTTTATCTTTATCTAGGCTGAACAAGTAGAAGCTTTTAAAACTACTAACTGCTTAATTGATTATTTATTATGTTACGAACTTGCTGTAGTTGATACACGTCGCTTTTCTCACAGTATGCTTTTATACTCCTTAATATCATTTGTTTGTCACATAATTGGTATAATTTACATATGGCGTGTGCAGTTTATTATTTTCGATACGTCAACATGTCAACATTTCACTTTTTGTGAATCTGATTGGTCGAAATAAGCCCATGAAATTCTTACCTAATATTGTCTTTAGGGTTTGACTGCGACCGTTCGAACTTTCCTTACCTTTTTTTGTAACCTCTCTTTTACTATCAGCATTTTGGCGGTCGTATTTCGAATAGATTGACCAAGTGGCATTGAGATGATGGTTACGTGTGTCAGAATATGGCCAATTTGCCTCACAGAGGCTCGTTACAAGTAAAACTAACGGTATCGGTCAATGGAAAGAGAGCGGGGAAGGGGACTTGTAACAAGGACCCACCCGTATGACAAGCGTGGTTTGAATGTTACCATGTTTTAGGAGCAAAATAATTCATCTCTGTTTAGAGAAGAATGTGGGCACATGCCGGTCTCCCATATGAAAGAAAGGTATTCAACCACAGCATTTGTTACACCGTAAAATAGCTACAACGAGCTAATGTTTCTAAATAAAGTGACGAAATTCCGACTCTAAATAAAATTTGTCTCTGTCTACAGTTCCAAATCAAATAATGCAATTATCTTGTCATGATTGCATTATGTTAAATCTGGAATTTATGTATCCAGTAATCATCATTTCACATGAAAATCTAACAACTTGAATGCTTAGCACTGAAATTTGAAACTCTTTAGGTGGAAACATTGTAACCATTCTCATCGAAATCTTTGAATATGGCTAGTCTAATTTAACTGACATCATTTCCATCGACGATCCATTGTTGAGAAATTATGCTCTCTATATCAAATGTTCTATTGATTTGGAAGGACAGTTGCTCGTTCAGTTATTATTTGTAAAAATAAATCTACTTTTAAATGTTACTGGTTATTGTTATTAATTCAAATAGAATGAACGAAATTATAACTTCTTTCTCCCTAAAATATTTCCATTACATAAAAACTGGGATAGAAGAAAATCAGAAATATTAAATTTATGAAACTCACTGAATAATTTCCAACATTTTCTCGCCAAGGTTAGCAAAAACTGGACATTATTCAACGCATTTCATAAATTCAAAATACCAATGTGTTAGATGTAATAGTTATAGCGAAAATTCTTACACCAAAGGAACACGGGCATAATCGATTATAACACCCTAAGTACATTAACTTAGCATTATTTTCTGTGCTTTTCTTTCCAGGATTTTGATGACTTTTACGATAAAAGTGAATGCGAGGATAAAACTAAGCACCTTTTACTGACAATTTATCTAGCGATGGATTTAAAACTCCTTTACATCATTTCTAATTACAGGTGATGAATATAAACAACATATTAAACGTGACTGAACATAGACGAGGATCAACATAAATCAAATCTCATTTACGCACCATTCAAAGAGCACTGTTTTACTATTAAGTTGGTAAAATTAATATTTTGCAAATTTTAGAAGAACAAAGGTACTCAAAAGAGAGTGTAATACCGTGATTGTATCTCGCACAAAAATCAGACACAACTTTATTAAACTTAGTAATTGAAATAAATTCTTAACTCTTTTCTTTGTTTTAAAATATTTTACAAAATTCGTCGATTTCAGAACATAAGCGATACAACATATGCATATATTAAAGGGGAAAAAACTTAAAAGTAAGGACATGCCCCAACTTTCGTAATTTATGTGTTCTTTTTTTTACAGATAAACCAACAGTTATGGTCAATGAGTACAATTACAATATTGGAACGGGAGATAATTTGACTGTGTATTGTTCTATCGACGGACACGACGGTACGGTTAAAAGGGTAGAATGGTTGAAACAAGAAAATTCTCAATACAGGAATCTTCAATCCTCCACGAGGGTATTCTGGGACATTTCAAGCCCTTCGTTGAAAATTATTAATGTTAGCTTAGATGATGCTGGAAACTATACATGCAAGGGAATGACAGAATTTGGAACGACAGAGAGTCAAAAAATCAGTGTCCAAGTATTCTGTAAGTATTGATTTACTACTCAATTATTAAGGACATTTTATTTTTCAAAAATGTTCTTTTTCCTTTAAGCATTCCTGCTATTAGAGAAGAGCCCAGTTAGTGTGCAACCTTAAAGTAAATATATCCGTACAGGTCACCAATATTTCTTTGTAAAGTTTTTAAACACTGAATCATTGCTTTAATATACAATAAATCCAAGATTGATGACCGTTCCTCCTTTTTGACAATCGTCTCAGCATCCTTAATTTGAATTCCTCTAGTACTTGAGGAACATCAAACTTGGTCAATAGCCACTGCATGCAGGATTTCAGGAGTGACAGGTTCAAGGTTGCAGAATACGTTTGTATCTTGTTTCTCGTACATATTAAAGTCTTTCTTTTTATCATATCTCCAATGAATAGGTACATAGCAGTATTATTGATTTTTGATCACAAAATGAACTCGCCAAACCCCAGTAAATCTTTAACTTCTCAAAAGGCTTCAGTCTCTCAACATCGGATTTCTAATGAGTCTGGGGCTGAGTTGAATATAATATCTTCGAACCCTTACTTCTATCAGAGTTAACTTAATTTTAACCTCATGGTCAGTTCTCATGATACTTTAACTGTAATGGTCATTGCCACTCAAATACAAATTATGCAATTAAAGAGATGGAGCAACGTATGACATAATCAATAGCAGTAAAATGATTGATACAATTATCAGTAAGAATATTGCATTGTTTGTAATTAAAATACGTGCAAATTTTCTGCGTGATTAACATAACCTATATGTAAGGTTGATATTTTATAAATATAACCAATATTAATAACAAGTTGAGAGAGAGAGAGAGAGAGAGAGAGAGGGAGGGAGGGATTAATTAGTTAAGAAAAAGTCGATGAAACTTTTGGCAAAACATTAAGCAGTTTTTAAAATGAAATATATAAAAGAACTATATATATATATATATATATATATATATATATATATATATATATATATATATATATATATATAAACACAACAGAAGCAAAGAAAGATGTAGTCAAAATAAAAACAACAATCTCTCTATGCCAAAATGCTTCGCCTATTTATTGATCCTGGTCGTCAGATCTAGAGAGTACGAAGGACAACAGCTGACGGTGATACAAGATACTTAAACGTCAGCAGATGAATTTCAGGTGTCTGTGAAATACATTGTATTGAAACATAGTTTCTGAAATCCTTTAATGTATGTATGTATGCATGTATGTATGTATGTATGTATGTATGTATGTATGTATGTATGTATATATTGTCATCTTCAAAATATCTTCATTGTATTATGAAGTAATGTGATTAAACTCTACTCATCCCGGATGTATTTGTATTTGATGGAATAGTGAAACGATGAAACTTATCATGACTGGCATTGAAGAACTCCGGATCAAATATAAATAATTCTAAGGTTTGTGTGTGTGATTTGGATTTTTGACATAACTTTAACAGTTTTAGTACTACAGTGTATTATGTGTACTGTGTGGACGTTTGTAATGATGCATAGCACTGGGGCATCATGCCCCACCCAATCACATTATCCTGACACTAAGACGACCAGTCTTAAGACAAAACTCTTAATGCTGAGCGCCAAGCGAGGCAGCTGTTCTTACCATTTTTAAAAGTCTTTAGTATGACTCTGCCAGGGTTAGAAACCGAGACCACTCGCATCCAAGGCGGGCGTGTTTACTACTTAGGCCACCGCAGAGGTAATTGAAAATGCAGTATCTTATAAAAACAATTTCACCTATATTTGCAACAATGCGCTTTAGCTCATATTAGAATTATTTGAAAATCGGACATTCTAGGCTGTATCCGATGTAACACTTCAAAGTAAAATATCAGGTAAAATGAGAAACATTTAGCCATTTAGACCTATAATTCATTCGCGAAAGACAAGCGCAATGTTGTCAGTTTCGCCAGACAATGTCGTTGTTGCATCAGAATCATTAAACAAGAGATATGTAAAATTGTGGAAAGGAGTAACCCTTAAGTGGCTCATTTCCAAAGAGAGCAATATATTTAATCCATATTCTGCCAGGGACGCAACGTGAAGGGATTTCTTTTTAACTGTTATTAACTTTGTGATAATATTCACAGTGCGCAATAAATATATACCTGATTTCATTATTTACTTTTCTCTCTCTCTCTCTCTCTCTCTCTCTCTCTCTCTCTCTCTCTCACACACACACACACACACACGCACGCACGCACGCACGCACGCACACACACACACACACACACACACACACACACACACACACACACACTGAAGCCTCTAATTCATCCTTCGGCACAGTGCGTGAGGTGTTACATTAAACACACGTGCCGTGAAGTGTAATGTTATATTCATAAATACAATAGTATAACCTAAAATATCAACAGTCAGTAAAACTGGTTACCACTCTGAAGTCTTGGCTGTTGTTGTAGGGTTTAACGCCATGTTTCAGCACAAGATAGGCTATACATGACGGCCAGTATAAATGGTGGAGGAAGAGCCTGGGAAAACCCAGGAAAGAACCACCGACCCACGCGAAGCTACTGGCAAGCTTTCTCACATAACCACATGAGCCGAATCCGGGACTCGAACCCACGCAGACAGAGGAGAGATGGCAGTGATCCTTAACGGTGAGCGCTTCAGACCACTCTCCCACTCGGGGCCGCGAAGTCTTGGCTGTGTCTTTCCTACACATAAAAGTGGAAAAAAACCAAGTGTGCTTCCTTTATGGCATGTACAGCGGTGTCGCTCAGCAACAGGATTTTCCCTATGGAATGAATCCAACTGATAACGGCATTAATTTTAGATGGCCAATCAATAGTGAGCGGGAGAATATTTCCACAGAAAGATCAAATACTATTCAGGTGTTAGAGATACAAGGTAGCGTATCAAGTTTTTAAATTGGGTAGAGGTTACCATGGCAACATTTGCAGGTGATGCTGATGTAAAATCAGTTGGATTAGATTTCTCAGAAATAGTTACATGTGCAGCTGTTTCTTTGGCATTTAGTGAGATTACTGTAAACAGTGTTAGGATTTGTTGCAAAAGCTTTCAAGGAAAAAGCATAGTTCTGAAACATGAAATAGTAACATTTGCCATTATTAAGTGGAACCGTATCGACGACAGGATCAGCAAAGCAATAAGTAACCATGAACTCAATCACAATGAATAGAGGAATTTATGAAAGAAAAAGAACTTGCATGAAGTGAACATTTGAATTACATTGCAACCAAGTAAGATACTACAATTTTCCATATTTAATAGTCAGAGAACTGTGCGGAATGTACTGAATCTAAAACAGTTTGTAGACTTTTGAAAGATTAAACTTTATAGACTTATCTCGACGTAATAAATAAAACTGGTGATTATTTAAATGACAACTATTGAACATATTTAGAGACTGCCCTTTAACAACAATTTATTCTTGAGGCCTTTATTTCATCAATTGCAAGTGATCATTATAAGCAACTGCAAAAAGTACCATAAGCAGACTAAATATCAGAATGAAAGACGAGGATGGGAAAGTGTTAAACTTTCACTGTATATCTGTAAAGTATGTTTTCTATGTCAAGTTAAATAGTATTAGATGCCAGAGATCTCTGACAGGTAGCTAAGAGTTACGATTACCTTTCAAATCCGAGACGAAATCAGATGAGAACAAATGTACCACTATGTAATACAATACTCACTCACTTAAACCGCATAAACAATCGTATCCGTATCGCAGATTAATGTGGTCCTGTTAAATTAAAATGATGCAGCTACTAGCTTATTGGTCCAAGAAGCTGTGATTATACAAATACGCAAAAATTTGGAGGATAGTACTTTGAAATGTATCAAACAATGGAGACAACAAGTTGACAACAAATTTACATCCACTGAAAAGAGTGGCATTGAAAATGCAAGAATAAATATTAGGTTCACGAAAAATCAAATCAAAAACCAAATGGAAAACCCCAAAACCTAATAGCTTGGTCATTGCAGAAAAAAGATATTTGATGCTGAGGATTTGTTGACACTGAGAGAAAGTGCCTTATCTAATAATATACATACATTGCAAACAGAAAGGGTAGGATCAGGTGAGATATAAACATTCAACAACCTTTAAAAGTAATAAAGCTGAAAATAAACAGTGAGTTGGCTGCTTTAGAAAGGTATATGGGGGAGGGAGGTTGATAAAAATATATGTATGACTATAGGACATTACAATCTAAACTTGTAGACTTACAAGTAGATTAAAAAAAGAATTCCAACAAACTGAACAGGATTTGAAACAATACACAAATTAGTGATGTAACAACAGGATTATTTCTGACAGTATTGCTCAAAGTTGCCAACATATGATTTAAAGCAGTATAGGGTTGAGGAATCCTGGCTCAAGAATGCTGACCTTATTTCTATTTTTCATAAATGAACACCCACTTATCACCTCTTCCCGATCTAACCCTCGACTTGTCACCACTTCCCCGCGAGAGAAATAGTTTCAAAACGCCCCTTCCGCTATAAAATTTGGTTACATCGTATGCATAATGCCGCAGCCACAAATAATCTTTGTTCCACTTAAAAAACTATCACCCAGTGAAAACAAGTTTAATAATAACAGCAAATTCCACGTCAATATCAAATGTTGAAAAAAAAAAAAAGCCTATCACCCAGTGAAAACAAGTTTAAAAATAACAGCAAATTCCACGTCAATATCAAGTGTTGGTGTTTCAATTTTTCACAAACCAACAGCCACATGAATAAAATAGACAAAATTTCTTCGTATGCAACAAGCTAAAGTCACCTCGTTAAAATAATAAGATTTTTATCAGCATGGTGAGTTATTGCCATTGCTCGTGAGGAATAATATATTATCCATGTTGCCTGTGTTATGTGTTAAAGACCAAAGAGACGTAATATATATATATATATATATATATATATATATATATATATATATATATATATATATATATATATATATATATAGTTACGACAATGTAGTGTAATTACTTGTGTGTTAAAATTTGATTTCATTCTATTTCATTTTTGTATCATTAAATATAATTATTATTGTGATCATGATTATGTTCACAGGGTCTGATATTTTGAAAGAAACGTCGTGTTTATTTAGAACGTAAATATTACTCTCAGCTTTCGTAAGTTTTTTTAATAGATTGCCGGGTGGATAAACTGCCGGCATAAACGATTGGTTGTGGCCGAAGTCATTTCTAATTATACTTGTTTACAGTCTGTACTGCGATTGTGAGATTTCGAAATCACCACGTGTTCTTCGTACGTGTACATGAAATGACGTTTTCGTTCAGTTTAAATACTCAGGTATCTGTGAAATAGTGGTCAGAGTCATATTTTAACACCTTGAAGAGTCGTTCTAATACCTTGAGGAGAAGGTATTCGTTTCTAGTGCTAGAAAGAGTTGTTCATTTGTACTTCTGTAGATCGAGGTGTATATTGTTATAGATGATAGCCATACTTCATCTACTTTTTAAACAATAATTATTTTCAATGGATAACTACACAACCGGCTTTGGACAAAGATATTTAGTGAAATTGATTCTAAATTGGAAAAGAACAGTACAAATTGTGATTCAAAGTGAAAATTCATGACATTTGTGTAAACCCTTTGTCTGACGTCATCATCCACTATCTTGGAACGGAATTGAGATTCAGACTACTTCACTTAGAACTGTTTATTGATAGGACTTATATGTGTTTCACAATTCTAGGACAAATGTTTGGTTTTTCTTCGCTAATCGTAAGTCCTATTTCATAGTTTCACCTTTTCACCGTGTTTTCTAGGAAAATAAATTATTTTTGTTAAAACTTACAAATCTTCGCTCTTTTCTTTATGTTACTTTAAACGAGCCGATACGCCTTATACATGAAAATATATATATATATATATATATATATATATATATATATATATATATATATATATATATATATATATATATATATATATATATATATATATATATATATATATATATATATATATATATATATTACGTCTCTATGGTCTTTAGCTAAGTAAAAGAGACGAGCGAAAACCAACAAGTTTTGTAAAATTCAGCAAATAATTTGTTTCCCTGGACTACAAAGTGAAAATAACTTATTGCGAATTAAATTCCAAATAATCCTAATGAATAAAGTTCCAATAGATTTTAGTGATATTCCAAATAATTTCCAAAGCTGAACGTGTCGATGTACCTGTAGTGGCCTGCAGTCTCTAATATAGTAATTTGCCAATGGCCTGAATTGTAATGATGTGCCAACTGTTTGTTGTTGAATCACAGTAAGATACCATATTAACTGATTCTAACAATTTAATGCAGCGTGGTAACTAGTTAATTGTGGTGTTTGTATCGCTTGCCAATTATTGTACTGAATGTTACATATATTTATTAAAAACAGAACTCTTTGGGTGTGTTTTAAGATATAGTAATTCAAAGCCTAACGCAAGAACTACGCAAGCTATCAAATAATGCATTTTGCCTGCCTACTTGTTTTATATGGGATTCTTTTAATTATAATTTTGGTTTTATCTTAATCTCCCGTTAACATTTCTTATTTGACCTTTTTAATTCTTGTGAACGTTTTCCAAGTTCCAATCTACATGGTCTTCTTCTTTTGAAAATTTATCTTTTCACTGGTTGCTTTCCAATCTTAGAAATAATCTTCATCTTTTCCCTTACAACCTTCCATTTATTTAGCAAGAAAATCAACAATTCACGTACAAACGATTTTTAAGCTTGTTGCTCATTATTCAACAAGATATTTTAACTAAACTTTGGTGAACTTTAGCTCATTTTTAGAACATGTTCAAAGGTGATAGTAGTATAGTTATGGCGCCCACAGGGGACTAAACTGACTGGTACAAACTTGGGCCATAATGCAAAATACTGATAAATGCAGGATTCTATATTTGTGCCACAGATTCTGGACCAGATATGTGGAAGTAAGTGTAGAAACAGACACTTTACTTTATAATGTGGAAAGAAAACAAAAACAAATAAGTACTTTTCACATCATCAAGACATTTCAAATGCTTTGTGTTAAAGATGTTGTACTAATTTTTATACCATTATGATGGAACGCATCACCATTGTGTGATGAAACAATATAAGACATATAGACACTTTGTTATGTAAACGTACTGCCTGAATATTATGCTTCGCCAAGCTGTGTGAAACATTAAAGGCTGAGTTGCAATGGGAAAAATATTTTTTATTTATGTGTT
This sequence comes from Megalonaias nervosa, assembly GCA_016617855.1. NCBI lineage: Eukaryota > Metazoa > Mollusca > Bivalvia > Unionida > Unionidae > Megalonaias > Megalonaias nervosa. The sequence goes on from JAECUM010025607.1 coordinate 31,626, forward strand.
GAACAGTTATCATTTATCGAGTACTTAAAAGTATTACAAATGATGTCATCTTTACGTTGTGTCTAAGACATTGCAGTATTCGCAATTGCTTAAAATGGCAGAGTTTTGTGAAGTCTAGGTCAAACAGATGGTTGAGACACTTAATAAGATGACAGGTAAACCGATGAAAACTTTCATCCATGAATGAAAGACTACATTGAATATTCTGAAGGCCTTGTCCCAATTAAAGCAGACACAGATGTTGTAAAAACCCCATTAAAAATTCACTCTCAGTATCCCAAGTTCTCATCATGTTTTGAGGACCGAGCACCGAAAACTAACACGTTATGATCTGACACTACGAAATAAAATGTGTGCTCTGTGAAAACGTTCACTTTTTGGAGGGTGTTACTCAAGCAATAAGGCGTTCTCTATGAGAGGAAAGCAAGCAGTGATGCAGTTCGCGTAAGGCCTAACGCAATTGTGCATGCCATTTTGACCAAATTTGTCAGTAGTCATGTCTCATTTGCTGAATTTGGTTGTACTAGGCATGGAATTAACGAAAATTTCACTAATTGAGGTAACAGATTTTTTAGGTCATTCTAGACAAAGCAAATCAAAAGGTCAGATACAGATGAGCGCAACAAATGGTATGCTAAGGAGCATGTTTTGGACAGGGATGCTACAACATATAAAGGTGTGTCAGGTCATAAATACGATACATTTCAATTTTTTTTACAAGATTAGGGTGGATGTATAAAGTATGAAAACAACAGAAAACGGAAGAGCTTAAAAGCAAAGGGTATGTCAGCTACACTAAAAATGGCTGCTCGTATTAATACCAAAACAGAAATTAAAGATTTTATTGGTATTGCTATACTACTAATTGCTGTATCTTTGTCAGCTAATTTTAGTGCTATGCAACCATTTTGAGATGACCACTGGAACATCAGTTTAGGCTATCAGGGAGAATCTAAAGATCAGTACCACGGACTTCTCCAAAAGGAAAGGAAACAGCCTGAGTGTGTAGATGACAGATGAATCTGATGCCATAAAGTATAAGAATCATATTGGATCAATGTAGTAAATGTAATAAAATTCCTTCTAGTGGGTGATATGCCTGAAAACATCTTACCTGTAAATTAAAATAACATATATTCACATTGTTAATAGCGAGAACGTCATTTTTCATTGGTCTTGTATGGGGATGAAGGTAATGGTAGGATTAATTTTAGTGCAGCGTGGCTGATTGGTTTGTACCCACACCTCCCATCCCGTTTGACAAGTATCTTAAGCTCTTTTTTCCCTTTATTTTCTATTTTTATAGAAATAATAAAGACATTATTGCTATGTCTCAATGGTCATTTATTTTCTATCTTTTCTGTAATTATAGGCAAGAGGTTATAAAAGTCTTGAATATGACCTCTGTCCATATAATGAATTCCTATATGATTGGATATCAAACATGTTTATCGTGACCTTTCTCAAAGAAAATCCACTGTAACTGATTAGTGGAAAGAACATTTTTATCTCTTATTTATAAGAAGTATGGCCACAGTTACTATTGGAAACAAGTGGTGAATCTGAACCTTGTATGATCAGCATTAGCTGCTCTAAGGGATTCATACAGCATTGAATAAGGTGTCAGTGCTCCGATTTGGTCCCAGGACTAAAGATTGGGGATACTACTGGGTGTTTTAGGTAATAAATGGAGTAAATCCACTGCACCTGTTGTTCAGATGGTAGATCCTAGCAGCTTCTGGCAGGACCTATGACAACTAGGCTTTCTCCCATAAGGAACCATTCAGTCTCCTTAGAAGAGAACTATTATCCTGCATAATTAATCCTTCACGAGCAGTATCTATTATTTTCAGGCCTGAATTGCAGAAACAAAACTTTAATTTGGATTTTAACTTAAGTAAAAAATTCAGTGACCTGATTGGTTGAAATTTAAACCCCACTTAAACTGTACTAAGCAAATGTTTGAAGGCTAAATTGATATATTTGGTCGAAATTGGGTTTATAATACTTTGACTTTTGCACCTGATATTCAGAAGTATTACCGACCTTACACATTACTTCTTATTACTAATTTTCATTTAGATCTTCCGGTTATCAATCAACAAGACAGAAAAGACCTAAATGGCAGTTCATTAGAGAAATATGTTGTCACTGGCGTATCCGTTGTCGCCTGCGTGGCCTTGATCGCTTTGATTGTAGTCGTTATTTTAATCAGAAGGAAGCACCTGAAAGGACGTACAGGTAATACATGTCATCTAATCTTTAAATAGTGTACACATGGGATGCTACGAGGACGTAATGAAACTAAATGTTAAATTTTATCCCTTTTCTCTTATACTTTACTTATATCAGAGACATATGCATGCCTTCAGTTCGATATGCATTTTATAAATTTGTAATTATTTTTTATCTATGTTTAGTGCCGTGCTAACAGAAGATGTCTGAGTTCTACAAGTCCTCGACGACTACATTTAATTGAAGACATCAGAGCTATGTCCAATTGATCGACATGTTTAACAGAATTCCCCGATTCTGGCGATCTGCAACAGAAGTTAGATTTACGATCCTTCTCTACTGATTTGAGCAAACTTAGAATTATGGCTGCATTGAATACAATTTTCGGATTGTTCAAGCTTAAAATTGTGGTTATATTGAGCACAATTTTCAGATTGTGTCTGCATTTGACCTTAGCGGTAACAACTCCACGTTAGAAAATATTGCAAGGGATTCGTAATGCTAATTAACTTCCGCTAAAGCCAAGTCGAAATTGTGCACAATAGCCTTTTAAATATCAATATCAATAAGTTCCGGTTAGAAACTTGTTAGTCACGTTCAAACTTTAAGACCGTTCTTGATGTTTGATGATTATAAGTGAAGCTAAATTTGTTAAATACCTCATGTTATCATCTAATCCTACGTTTCTTTATATAATATATAAAACATTCCTCCAAGGTCTCATTAAACACTCCATAACATATTTTGAAGACTTGCAATTAATTAATGTTCATTTCTTTCCTTTCGTTGAAGCAAAATAAATATTATTTTAAATTATATATTTTCCACAATTGAAGTTTTCAAGCTATTATATGATTGATGGTATGCCGATTCATTCTTATTATCTATGGAACAACACCATTTTATTGTGAGTAAAGGCACACATAAATGTTCAAGAAAAGTAGTGATATTATGAAATCTGTTTTCCTATTCTTATCCAGTACAAATAGACAACAGCAGCCTTCACCATCGGGAAATATTAGTAGTGGTGAGTTCATCTATCCTGTCTCTCACGTGCACATATTCTCTCTCTCTCTCTCTCTCTCTCTCTCTCTCTCTCTCTCTCTCCATGTGGCCTTAGGTCACAATTAATAGTTCCGGTTCAGTACCCACGAATGTAGTCCCAGTCTATTTTTAGATCATTTTTTCCTGTCTCCGTTTGGTGGTGATACAAGAGTTAGATTTAGGCATTCTTGGTAAGGATTTAAAGGCAATTGTTTATTCTTTAGAATATGAGCTTATGGTGTGGTTGTCTGTGTGTATTTTGGCGACAGTACACAGTGAGTAATAAGGCCTTGGTTATGATCCGGAAGTGTAATCTGTGTTCCATTGCATGGTGTTTTGTTTACAATTCAGTCTCTCAAAAATAAGCAGGTCAACCCTTGACAAGAACTTCACCGTGAAGTCATCTTTGAAGGTATTTTAGATTGACATATGATTTGTACTGATTGTCACACAGTGGAAAGTTCGGTACTGAGAAACAAATGTAGAGAATATATAGTAAAATTAATTGTGTTCTATGGCCTGTCAGTGCAGTATTTGAGTAAAGTTTAAACTGGTATAAAATCTTTATTATTAATGATAGACACATGAAATTTTAATATGTTATGTATAATGACTTTAAATATATAAGAATGAAATTAAAAATAAAAAATTGATTTTTATTTAAAAATTTTAATGAAATTTTTAAAAAAATTAAAAAATAAAATTTTTCCACCAAAAATGCACATATATAATATTTATTGGGAATGATATTAAATGATATCAGCATGTATATAATCTTACACCATATACAAGCTCAAATGATGGATATTTGTCAAATTTTATCAGAGAAAATATCTTTGTAAGTCAAAATGAGACCTTCATTTAAAATACATGAAGACAAAATTCTATTTTGTATTGTACCTTTAGGTCATTGAAACTATTTATTTGGGGTCCAAGCAGTTAATTTATGTGTTTATGATGGGGTGACTTCCTGAGTAGCACATATCTGCTTGTATAGCTATCAGTAATTGTTTATAAACATAGTTATAGGGTATTTAGTGAGAGGACAGAGATGAAGACTTTATACTAGAACCTGCTCAGGTTCTCTACAAAATAATATTAACGTGTCAAAGAATGAAATACAGGTCAAAGGGATAAAATATACTTTCCCCAGGTATATTTACCCTTGCATGTAAGAAAACAGCAAAATGATGTAAGTTGAACACAAAATGCATTCCATTTTATTGTTCAGTTTCTTTAAGATATTGATTGATGTAGTGCGGCATTTTGGCCTAGATGATATTATGGGAATTCTAATGAT
>JAECUM010025608.1:0-47123 GCA_016617855.1 Megalonaias nervosa
AGGGACGCCAGACACGGATCAGTTTTAAGACATCTAGGAACATTCTAACTGCACGTTAAACAACCAAACACGAGATAAATCCCTACAGTCAGGTTTTTGTTTGTCACCGACTTATTACTGGAAGAAAGACATTATTGACATACAATCATATGAAAATGACAACGATAGTTACAAATGCATTCTGGTGGTGATAGATGGCTTCTGCAAATACATTTGGTCTGAAAATAATAAGATGATATATAACAAATACAAAATTACATACAATGTTGTTTAAAAGATCTTGAAGACTAAATGAATGAATTATATAAATTAGATACGTTTTTAATGGAAAATTGCAATTTTTCATGCAACAGTTGCATTGTATGTGCCATTAAAAAAAACAAACGACTGACATGAAGAAACGAATTCTGTAAGAGAGAATGAGATTTTATAATGTGACATATCTGAAGGAAAAATGGTTAACTGATTGTTGTGTATGTCTCTATTTTTTGTAACTCTTGGTACATGATTTTATCTAAGTTTTATAATTTGTTTTCATTGCGGTAAATTGTACAAAATATCGTTCGTTAGTTTTGCCTACGTGACCTGAATTTAAGAGCACAGTACTGCATAGGATCTATGAACAGATGTTTACCTATGTGTCACAGTTATTAATAATAATCTTAATAATAAGACTTAAATGGCGCTTATGGCTTAATTTCTCAGTGGCTGATGGGGTTGCAGCATTCCTAAAAGGATTCAGTTACTTCCGATTGGTTGGATTAGGTTACAAGAATGAGTTTAATGCAAAATGAACATTGTATTCTGTCACGTGGGGTCTATTGCAAAACACAATCACAATAGACAGTGTAAATAAAGAGAGAAGTGAGCAATCAATTTCATTCAAATTTTGTAGTTATTACATTTCTTGTGTTTCTGTTGTAAGTTTGCATACATCTTTTATGTTGACTTAGTTATTATTCACGAGGAAAAACATTTGTTTGGACTGTTCAGTGGAATTAGAAAGTGCTCATCATATTGGACTATAATACTATTCTGGAACTGTTGTGAATTATTTGAATGTGATCTGTACAATGCCACCTTGAAAACGTCATGATTCATTACGGACCAGAAGACTTCTGGTTTTGAAATTTATGCAGAACTTTTCATTCATTTAGGATTTTCATAAAATGTTATCAGGGTTATTCTCGATTCACATCATAACAGTGTAGGTTCCTATAACATTTTCATGTATGACTTTGATAATTAAATTGTCTGTTAAGTTTTACGAAACTTATTGGATTTGCTTCTTTCTTTAACTTAGCTTTTGACTCTAGAGTTGTAACTAGACAATGAAGAAATTGAAACATGCCTGGAATGCAAAATAGCAGAGGAAAATTATGTATATCAAGGTGCATCCGCAGTAAGCTATATGATCGTATCCAACTGACGTAAGAAAATCTTAAAACAAAATGCAGCAAATAGTTCTGCAAGGCTAAGACGATTTAAACAATTAAAGATACTACGAAAATCGTATAAATGTTGATGCAATTATAAACAACACATATACTCTCAATTTGTTTCCAAGAAAGTATTGAATGTACACAATCAACTATGGTAAGCTGCCGAGATATAATTGATATCATGTATAGATGTATGATATTCATAAAGCCTTGAATCACAAATAATTACATCTAAGGTAACCAAAAACAGTTGATTTGGAAAGAGTGTTTACCCCCCCCAATGAAAGTTTACCTTTATCACTGTTTATATAAAGATATTATCTTCTCAGAACTTTCATTTGACATCTAGTACTAAAGTACACTATGCTATACAAACAGACAATGCAATCAACACCAAAGATGTAAGAAGTACCAGGAAACAAAAACCTCGATCTATAAGAGGCAGAGATTGTACAAAAGAAATGAGATGAAAATAACATTAAAGAACTCAACAATTAGAATAAACGTAGTAACATCATACATTAAATAGGTAATGGCTGAAACAAATACAGATGAACATAAGGTCATCACAGAACTTAAAAGGTGTTACTTCACATGAACTCAACGATGAACCTATAGTGGAACTTGGTATACAAATAGGCAAATGTTCACTTGATTTAAAAAAATGTTAAAAAGCCAAAGCTGAAACATTAAAACAACACCAAAATGGACTCTGAAGACTATGCAGAATGTAAATACATAAAGATGAAATAATGAATTGAGCTAAAACAGCACAATCTATTATCTGAGAAGTGGTGATGTAGCTCAATTAGGTATTTTGTTCATTTGACCAAAAAGTAAAGTTGTTTATGTTTTAAAACTGATCAGATAACAAAGTATGTAGAAGTGAAGTCATTACAGACCACGAACATTTAACACAAAAAACAATGCAAACTGTGCCATGATGCCTCCAAACTGAATTGTCAAAATTCCAAAACCATTCAGGTATAACGAGAAAATGCCATTTCTTAACGAAACATGATGATATGTGAACCTAGTGGCTACTATAGTCTGGAGAAGAATGCCAAGTTCCCCCTTTTCTTGATATAAAAACTATTTTTAAAAATTAAATTTGAAATAAAGGTATATTTCCAATTCATTGGGATGAAAACACACTGTCTGGTCTACAGGAGTAGCCTTAAAACTGCTAGCAATAATAGCTGTGTATCCCTCATCAATGCTAGCTAGAAGAGCTTCACTTCAATATTTAATAGATGACTTTTCAGGGGGCAGAGGATAATAATGTTCATGAACCACAACAGGTTTTCCTCAGGGTTTATCAGCTAAAGATAATATCTGTACATACTGTGGATGAAGATCACAGTGCCAAGGGGTAGATTTTGCTGTTTATTTCTACAACATTATCTGAACTGGCTGCTATCCGACATAAATTGTGGTGCAGCTTTTACTCTAAAACACTACGATGCAAACCTTTAAAATCTTACAGTCAATGTATTAGTTCACTGAAATTGTATGTGTATACTAATGAAAGATTAACCAATTACATTAACTTGTAATATATGCTGGGATTAATCTGTATGCAGTTATTTATGGCATCTAAAATAAAACTGAATGGGGTTCTAATTGCATTAGTACCACAAGCTAAAAGGTCAATTTTCTCCACAGAAAATTTGGAAACTATAAATACTGGAGCTTTTCAAAATGATGGATGTAAAGTCAATATTATGCTACGGAGTATGATAAATATACCCAAACAGAAAGTGTGCATGCAAACTTTTGTAAAACACTTTTAGGCATTTCACAGACTGTAAACAATTTCATATCTCTTGGAAAATAGAGTAGACTTTTTACATATGTGTAACCTATTTTAAAAGTGTTAAATATTGGATAACCATAGATACCACAAACATTATTATATAATGCTTAATTATCTTAGGCAGACCGTGCTACATATACATATATTTATTATTTAAATATGGTTTTCTACTAATTTTGGATTTCACATGATGTTATGAATATTATTCCTGAGAATAAATGTTTAAAAATAGGCTGCTGGATGGTATGATGCAGAACTGACACAAATTCAGAAATAGATCTCCAAAAAATAACTCATTACCGACAAAACCATATTAATATTACAAAGAAGGTTAAATATAGGCATGAAGATGTCTAAATCAAATGCTTAATACTGAAAATGGCTGATGGTTTCAAGCTGAAAGAGCCGACAGATATTGTCCAGTCAAGATCATTGAACAGTTATTTCTGAAGAAGAGTTTCCTTTCCTTTGCGTACGCTCTCAATACACAAAGGTAAAAGTATCTGTATAAATATATACATAGCAATGTAACATTAGATTCATCTCACAGAAATGGGACAACTACAACTGTTTGTTTGAATAGCACTAGTAGCGTAGCTGTATACATTCACGGGGCATTAAATATGGTCACATGACCAGTCATGTGAATCCTTACCTGGATGGCAGAATATTGTAGGCTAATTGCTGAAAGGGGATTAAAATCATTCGAGTCTTCCAATTTTTTCAAGGATACTTAAACTTTCTTATCTGACACGATAATTTGGAAAACTTATTGTAGTTATTGAATTATATGATTTATTCCCAACAGCTGCTTCTCATCACCCATATATTTTGCCACCCACCCAGTTAGTGCTATACCAGCCAACCATATCTCTAACTGAATATACATCTTGCAGGATCACACTGGTTCCTGATGTTCTTTTGATGAGTGTGCTTTAAAGTGTAATGTATTTTGTACTCGTTCAAATTTCACATGGTGCTTGAGCACACAACTTACTGTGTGAAAAACCTTTCCATCTGTAGAATTTTGTTGAATGTTATACCTAATGATATAATGTGTCTGAATAATGATCATAAACGATTTGCTGCACGCAAGCATTTGCCAGAGTAACTTGGGAATTGATATGATGTGTTTTAATAATGATCATACATTGTTTGCGGTATGCAAATATTTGCAAGAGCACCTCAAAAATGCTTTAAACCCTCATATTCAAATTTCTTTCATCATGCTCCAGAAAATGTTTGCGCACATTAAACTGTGTATCATCCATATATGTCCTGTTATTTGAAAACAACATAAACATTTTAATAGAAGACAGGTGGGATAGTTTTGTGGCATCTAAAAAGCAGTGGGAACTTCTTGTAACATTTCGTTATTTGTATCCATTGTTTGAAATTTCCAATTCAAGATCCATAATGGGATCACCTTATATGCAGAACTGGGTGTTACTGTAAGGGACAGCCTTATCTGCTCCAAAATGTATCCATTCTTATACTATGGCATCTGAAGGTTATTGCATAAGAGCAACTTCTCAAGTACATGCATGTCCATTTTTCAGAAAGATATGAGTGCAGCTGTGTTCAAATCATCATTTTATCCTAAAGACTGTTACTTTGGGAAATGAACGTTTGTGACAGAGGATCCAACAAAACTATTCTCTGCATACAAAGTCCATGTAATGAGCTGAACTATTTCCTATTTTACATATATAGCATCAGCCTGTACCCAAGATTTTTTTTAATCTGAACACGTTTCATGAATATGTGTTGATTTGCTTATCCAAGAGCTATGACTAAATAAATAGACAGAAAGACAGTTCAGTATTGATTTTAAGAAAGAGCCTCAGTAATTTAAATAAAGACTTGTTTGGGCTGTTTAAATTAACAGTACTGTGACTATAATTTTAACCAATAATAAGGGAGATAAACTGTTCTTTTCATACTATTATTATGATGCATATCAGAGTTATTTCATTTTGCCAGAAGGAATGAACCACCTCAGTCAGACATTCTCATGGTGCATGAATGAAAATACATGGTTAAAAGATTTATCATGCCAGGTGAAATGGCAAATTATACCTATTGAAATGAAAAAGGACATGATGTGGCAATTCTGAAATATAAGATTTGTTTATTAATTTATCAAAATTCTTTGACAAAAATCAAACATGCTATATAATTCTTCATAATTTCAGTTATATAAAATATACTTTACAGCTTACTGGTATTTCTCAACACCTGAATATGATCTGCCCACCTCAGTCCAAAAGTAGACAAGATCTCATGATCTCATAGTCTGAACACAATCTGTTCACCTCAGTACAAAGGCAGACAAGATCTCATAGTCTGAACACAATCTGTTCACCTCAGTCCAATGGTAGACAAGATCTCATAATCTGAACAAAACCTGTTCACCTCAGTCCACAGGTAGACAAGATCACATAGTCTGAACACAACCTGTTCACCTCAGTCCTAAGGTATCCAAAAAGATCAGATATTTTGCATGCATTTATCCCAAATTAATTTAAGCAGCAAATTAAACTGTCCATCTCTTGATGTTCTGAAGTTAAATGTGATTGTGAATAATTGTTTTTGTCAGCTAAAAAGTGAAATTTTAAACGAGAAATTGATTAAGAATTTGGTGGTGGTGGGGGGAGGGGCGAGTTTATGATGGTATAAACTGTCAGTTCCCAAATCAGGCAGCAAATAATATTAATATATAAATGGTAACCTTTGAAAACAGGGTCATATTTCAAACATTCAAAACTACTTCCTTAGTAGAAGCCATTTTTTTCATATCTTTAATAGAGGAAACATTGATTAAAATTATTAACTTGGTTGGTCCTGGATATGTCAACTCAGTCATAATTCACTTCTGACTGGGTTAAAAAAAATTCAATTTTTCACTATTTTTCAAGGGTCATGTGTGAAATTTTGCTGGGAACTTTGCAGATTCCACTGTAATTTCTGTCATTTAAAAACAATAAATGAGCATCAAAATTCACTACAGAACATAAAACTTAGTGTAAATTTCCACCTTCACTTTTGAAGGAAAAACACAAAAAAGCCTATGTTTCACTTTGATCATTGACAAAAAAGGTTGGAATAGCATGAAATCAAGGCAAGGTGGAATAAACTTCACTTCATGGTCATATTTGGGCAAAATGACAGAGTCTAGGGTGACCTTCTCACACAAATGCCCCATAGTGAAGACCCTCATATTATTACATTACTATATAATACTTATACAATAAATCAATTATATGCTGAATAGATGTAGCAACATTATGGTCCTATGAAACGGTCTGTTAAACGTACTTGTTCACTAGAACTGTGTCAAGAAATTTTACATGTACAATTTATCTACAGGTGTTTCTGTAATACTTACAAAGTAAAGACTATTGCACGTAAAAAATTCCATCTGTTTGTCTCATTCACTTAAATTCTCCACTAACAGTAAAGAACAAAATAGCCAATAATTTGACTTATACGGATATATCTATTATAACACCATAAATTTATAATCATATATAAATCCTACAAAAAACACAGTTTTGTTATCACATTCTTTTCATTGTGTAGAACACCATTAGCATCACTGTCTGCTGTAGAACAAAGAGATTGTTTCTGACAAGGACAAAAAAGATTTAATATAAAAAAATGCATGTATACTTTCAGCTGGTCAATATCAGAACACAAAGGTACAAGTAATTTCCAGACTTGCATTCAACTTAGTCACATGGTACACACAAATGCTTGTCAGGTAATTAATCCCCAAATTGCAGTATTAAAGCAACACATTTCACAATATTAGCTTGACATTAATCCTGAGGAACATAAATTACTCAACCATGACAAACAGATTTCATCCAATAAACAGCTGTAAGCTGCAATAAGATTTACCTCCCCTGGAAAACGTCTGCCATCTATTAGGTCAACATTCTTTGCATTATTATTTACAGGAAATAATCTAAGGCCATAAAATTCTATTATGTAAATATTTTATTTCTTACAAACTTACAATCAGAGCAAAAGCAAAGGTTCACCACTGTCAACTGTCTCACATATTCTTGCATGTCAATTGTCCACCCACCCCAATCCTATGCATTGAACTCACCCCCACCTCTAAACTTTCAGAAAGTAACCGAAGGGCATAATGCAAGTCCATCAAATATTAAAAGATCATTTTACAGTGATGGGTACTTTACGGGATTTGATTATATGAGTGTATTGTACTGAAAAGACCAGTATTAAAATATACCAATAGCATCAAGTCTAATACAGGGTTTTCACCACAGCACAGACATACAAAAATAACCCATTATGTACAGATCAGTGTAACATGATTTTTTTTATATACCTGGCCCTAATTATAATACGTTAGTATCAAAATTTGGTCGGGGGACCAATCTTTGTGGTTTTCTTTCTTGCCCAGAACCATTAATTTAAAGACCCAATACAAAATTAGCCATGTGATGATTACCTGCCTCCATCTCTTGTTTTCTTACTGTGTTTTATTCCTAGATGTTAAAAAAGCTACTCACATTTGATAAATCAATATCAATACTGTAATCTGGTAATAAAATATTAGTTCATGCATGTTTTATTTTAACCCTTTGAAAAATATTTTATATTGTTCCAAAGCACATGTAGCGATAAGGTATCCAGTAGCTGTAATTTCTACTCACTGCCTTAAATCAGTATGTGAGATAAGTAAGGATACAGAGAAACAAGAAAATGCATAAGTTATTCAAACACTAGTAATACTTATAATGAAAGACTAATAAAAATTACCTGTTTATCAAAATTAAATTTAATAGTTGATGTTGCTACTGTTGTTGTCATTATAGCTGTCAAACTCTTAATATAATGATGTTTATTTCCAAACTATAATTTTATCATCTCCATTGATCTATGAATGTGTCATGATACTTAAATGAACAAACACATCTACTCTATCAAAAACTTTTACACTGTGATACCAGTTTTCCTTATTTATGCATACTACAAAAAAATTAAAGAAATGTTATTTTCATATTTTCTAAATATTCTGTGTTATTTGTTAATCTTGTAACATTTGTTGCACCACAGATGTTGTTAAGAGATAACAAAAACTCCATTTATCTTCAAAACATACTAACAATAAATATGCTTTAAAAAGCATCTTAATAAAGATTAAAATAAAAATTAATACCATGAAAAAGATGTAGAGTACCTAGTCATGTATGAATGTAGGAACAGCCAATTTTTAGCTAGGGAAATAACTATAGAAATCATGAAACAACATTTACCTCTATTCTGTATAACATAGTTTTTATGGACTTTTGATATCCAATACACAATATCCATGTGAAGTTTTCATAAACTGTAAAATATACAATTAAAATTGCCAGTCACACAGTATATATTAAAGATTACAACTGGTTACTCTACTGAAGGTTTACAATAAATGATGCATCTTTTGGTTATGATTGCATAAAGTTAAAGTCAGAAAATATTTGAAAAATGTCATTGCATCTGAATTTTTGTACATCTGATGTTTAACAATCTGACAGTAACCCTAGGAGATGGAGTCAAGGTTGATACACCTCATGCAAATGGTAACTTGATGGGCAAACTATAAAGTTTCATGAAATTTTCACACAGCAGTTCAAATCTTGAAATAGATAAGAGTGTCACACTATCCCCATCTAAAGCAAAGGAAAAACAATTATCCCATTTTTTACAGACATGTGGAACTCCAATCCCTTCGATTTTTCATGGAATCAATGTTTCCCATATATGTCATGGATGGATGACCCAAAAGATGACAGAATGATTTAAAGGGAAGTAAATACGAAAGACTATAATGTCATATGAAACCTGTTCAAACAATACTAAACAAAGACACAAAATACAAAATAGTGGTCTGTCACTATTACTCTGTTTATGGTGGTCCTAAAACTCTATTGTTAAAGGGTGGTGTTGCCTTGTAGTGAGCTAAATTACATGGAAAAATAATTCAACCATTATGATGGAATCTATGACTATATCAGTGTAATATCAGGGACAATGTAATATTGAGTGCATAAGTCAGTGTTATATCAGGGACAGCATAAACTGAAATGCTTTATAACGAGGGCCCATTTTAATTTCTAACAGATTTTACCAAATTATGATTAGATTCTATTTGACCAGCTGCCTCCTTTTACAGTTAGCAATACAAAATCCCAACAGCATCTTCAAACAGTTGGCAATGACATCAGAAGAACTGGATTAATTTGACTCTTGTCTTTGTGATAGCAGCTGGTTCTCATTTTGAAGAAGACCAAGGTTGTTTTCAAAACCTTGTTAACTTAATGGGAAAATTTTCTGTGATGAGGTAATCATCACGGAATACCACAACAATGTTAATCTCAAATTCTGAAAAAGAGAAGGAAACAAACTTAACTTTTGCGAACCATATATATCTGCATATTATACAAGTCCAACTGCAAACTGCACAGATCCAGATCTGCCATTGCATAATGTGCCAGCAGATCTGGGTCTGTGCAGTTTGTTAGGAGTAATCAGAAGAACAAACAACACAGACCCTAATCTGCAGAGCATTATGCAACTGCAGATCAGGATCTTTGTTGTTTGCAGTTTGAACTGACTTATAAGCGAGTGAAGATGGTACTTCATAAGAATATATGTACTGCACACAGTATTCTTCATATGAAACATAACATCACTGTAAAACTGTGTAAATACAGTTTTAAAGAGAGCAAAGCAATAATATTTTACTGTGAAATTTACTCCCTAAGTAGCTAAATGTTACATCTGTTAATTGTCTTCCTATTGCAGCAGTGAAAGTGTATATCCTTCTTCAAACTCCATATTTTGTCAATCAACTGCAGAAGCAATCAATGCATTTTTACTCCCTAAGAGACAAAATATTCTCCAGTATAAATAAACTTCACAACATGCAAATATCATAGACTCAGATGTAATGTCACAAGATGATGGTCATTATACACATGATTGTAAGCAAACAGCACAGACCCTGATTTATCATTGCACTATGCACTAGAAACTCTGCATGGTTCCATACTGGGCGCACACTACAGACAGGTTATTATAGTAAGTGATCCCTCACTATACCACTGCTCTGGGGAGCTATACAAATGTACTGTATTACAAGTATGGCCACATTATAAAGAGGCAGGTTTAATATTAAAACTACATTTCATCCCAAATGGGATCCATAATCCAATTAATGTTCAGTCGGGACTGTGCCATACTGAGGCACTGAATTTATTGTGAGGAAACACTGCACTACTCTGATTAAAATCATGCTAATGATTCAACTGGGGACTGTACACTAAATTTATTGATAGGCATTACTGTCACTAGAGTCATACTAATGT
This sequence comes from Megalonaias nervosa, assembly GCA_016617855.1. NCBI lineage: Eukaryota > Metazoa > Mollusca > Bivalvia > Unionida > Unionidae > Megalonaias > Megalonaias nervosa. Next base: position 10,647 of record JAECUM010025608.1, read on the forward strand.
TCAATTAGGGACTGTACTGGGACACTAAAGTTATCATGAGGAAACACAGTACTACACTGACTAGATTCAATAGGGACTGAACAATACTCAGGAAACACTGTTACATAGTACTACTCTCATTAGAATCATACTAATGCACAGTGAGGAACTGAACCATACTGAAGCAATAAATTTACTGTGAAGAAACAGTGAACTACTCCGATTAGAATCATATTAATGTTCAGTGAGGGACTGTACTGTGATTAGAACCATATCAATGTTCAATGAAGGACTGTACCACTCTGATTACAATCATACTAATGTTCAATGAGGGACTGTACTCTGATTACTATAATAGGAATGTTCAATGAGGGACTGTATTCTGATTACAATAATAGTAATGCTCAATAAGGGACTGTATTATGATTACAATAATAGTAATGTTCAATGAGGGACTGTACTATGATTACAATAATAGTAATGTTCAATGAGGGACTGTACTATGATTACAATAATAGTATGTTCAATAAGGGACTGTACTATGATTACAATAATAGTATGTTCAATAAGGGACTGTACTATGATTACAATAATAGTAATGTTCAATGAGGGACTGTGCTATGATTACAATAATAGTAATGTTCAGTGAGGGACTGTACTATGATTACAATAATAGTAATGTTCAATGAGGGACTGTACTATGATTACAATAATAGTAATGTTCAATAAGGGACTGTACTATGATTACAATAATAGTAATGTTCAATGAGGGACTGTACTATGATTACAATAATAGTATGTTCAATGAGGGACTGTACTATGATTACAATAATAGTATGTTCAATGAGGGACTGTACTATGATTACAATAATAGTATGTTCAATAAGGGACTGTACTATGATTATAATCATACTAATGTTCAGTGAGAGGCTATACCTACTCTTGACCTGTCAATATGTTGTTCATCTGCACACCTGTTTATATGCTGAGATAATTTGCCATAAAGGAATGTCCCTCTGTTTATACACTGAGATAGTTTGCCATACAGGAATGGCCCTCTTTTAAGAGGGGCTTCATACAGGAGGGATTACTGCATTCCCCAATCATTCCATGAAAATTTGTCTCTGCACTTACCTACTTTGAAGTTATTTGTTACTAATGTAGGACAGGTGAAAAGACGAGGAAACACCATGTAGATCGGAATGTGCAAACCTCGACACACATCTCCATCAGCAATCTGGATATTCTGAATTTCTGTGGCTGCAAGTAGTGAGGAAATCACGTTTTTTACAGGCTGATCAAATTTATTTTTCAGGTGATTTCAGAAAATTCATTTGTCCCATCTATATTTTCACTTGTCTCAAAATTTCACTCTCTTCCCTAGATTTGATGTGTATGTATTGTAATCCATAAAAAATCAAAAGAAATAAGGTAGAACAGATTTATTTATTCAAAGTACTTAGCTTTTTATTGTCAGAATATCTTATATACACTATTTTCTGCTTGAGTACAGTAGTATCCTTACTTCCATCAGCAAGAATAAACGAATTTACTGGAATTCAGACTTTTCCTTAACTTCTTCTCTCAAGACCTTATCCATTGACAAAGAACAAGACCTTATCCATTAACAAAGAAACATGTCTTGTGTCTGCTCTTACAATCTGCACCAAGTATTACACCGTTCTTCTCCTGAAAAAAACAAACCATTTTTCCATATCAGAAAATGGTTTTCCATACTGGGCCAAGGAGTGTCAAGGAGATTCCTCATTTTATTTTATTTTTGATTTTATTCTCATTTAATTTTAGAATGGCCTTTCCTAGTGGAGTGTTAGCAACTCCAAATTTCAGAGATTTTCTGCACATGCTGGCTAGTGTCATGCATATACTGTGCTGCACAGGCTTTATGAGTTTGTAATGAGGCATGATTGATTAAATCTATTTTGGTTAGTCCCCATGACATGCTGGATATCCAACCCATGCCAGTTTGGGATATTGTTTACACTTGCTTCAAAACATTTTGCCTTCAGCACCCTGAATTCAAGCGGTAGATAATTATCCACCCAATGTGACAGAAATTTTTTGGTCTGTTAGCTGTTTCATATTTCTATCTTTTGCTGCCATAAAGTCTGGCTTATGTCGTCTCTTTGGAAAAATATATACCTCAGAGTGAGTGGTAGCGTTACATTTTAGCCATCTACTTTTACATGAATTTTCCTTCTCTTAATCTTCCTTATGACTATCCATGCAAAAATAATTTAATAAATTCATTTATCATAAATAGTAAAGATGAAATCATCTGACAACTACTTCTACCAAAGTAATCATAATATACATTTTGTTGTTCAAGTGCAAATACCAACTCAGATTCTTAATTATTGTAATCAATTTGCTTTAAATGCAATATCACACACTGAAGTTCATCCTCTGTATAATCAATAAAAAAAATGAAAAGCTCACCACTGTCATGTGGTCAGTTCAAAAAGGGAATGGGACACTTATGTCTGTAAAGTGCCTTTATTTGATTTCATTGCATTGAATTGGTGGACTGAAATCAAAGGGTGATCCACTCATGAGTATCTGGGTTGAGTAAACACAAGGTCATTTAAAACACTGCTTATTTATCATAAAGGTTTGATTTTGTTTTAATTATTCTGATTGGCCGATAATTTGATTGCTAAACTCAAGATGCAGTCATGCAGCAATAGAATTTCTCTTGCGCACATGGGAAAATGATCAGTGACCACTTATTGTAGTATCACAGGATGTGAATGAATAAATGAATGGCCAGTAAGGCAAATAAAGAGATTAATGTATGAAAATTGGCACTTGCCTGACTTGTTTTGATACAGGAATAAGGCACTTGTCCCTGAAAAGTGCTTTGGAAAATTTTACTTGTCCAACTTTAAAAATTAATGGTCCGGGGATTTTGGGCTATGGATTTGATCAGCCCGATTCCTTTTTGATTTGTCAAAACTGTACATAATGTTCCCAGTGCACCAGGTAAAGTAGTTTTTCTCTGATTAGTCCAAGTGGTACACCCAATCAAGTTTGTGAAAAGAAGCGGAATATCTATCAATGAATAAAGCCTCCTTCAGTTACATTTGGCCTAATGTTTCTAAAAGTGGGGAATGTGTAAAGTTTTGGGTTAAAGTGTTTTTTTGAGAAATTCAACTTAGAAAAATGTATGATTGCTCAAAATAAGATGAAATTCTACCTAGTTGATACAGATATTGCAGGTGTGCTGCGTCATCATCATTTATACTAGACAGTGTACCATGAGTTAGATCTGAGAACAGTATATGCAATAAGTATAACCCTTAAGACACTAGTGTTGAGAATAGGCATGAAAACCAAGCACACCTTTCATTACTAAAATTAACAGCAATTATAACAAAAATTGGTGAAAACCAATAAGGCAGCCCTCTGAGAAAATGTTATTTTACTACTGCTTTCAGAAAAAGTGACTAGCAATTTGACCAGACTATTAACCATTCATACAATAATGCAATCCTTGAGTCAAAGCTTGCTTTGAACCTATTGGTCATCTTAATGATTGTATGCATAAAAATATTCAAAAAAATGTAAAGACAGATACTGCAAAGTATGTACTCCTGTTTCATATCATGACATAAAATACACCTGATATCATGACATAAAATACACTTGATATCATGTTATAAAATATACTTGATATCATGACATAAATACGCTTGATATCATGACATAAAATACACTTGATATCATGACATAAAATATACTTGATATCAGGACATAAAATACACTTGATATCATGTTATAAAATATACTTGATATCATGACATAAATACGCTTGATATCATGACATAGATACACTTGATATCATGACATAAAATACCCTTGATATCATGCTATAAAATACACTTGGTAACATTACATAAAATATACTTGACATCATGACATAAAATAGACTTGATATCATGATATAAAATACCTGATATCACAACATAAAATATACTTGATATCAGGAGATAAAATATATTTGATATCATGATCTAAAATACATTTACTTACTATAACAAGATACCTTAATGATGGTCCTATGTGAAGTGAGAGACATACACTGCTAATAAAATATCTATATCATATGGTCTTAAAGAACTTTAAAACTAAGGGTAGGCACCTGTCATGCTTCTGGAGGTTATTCCCCTTTACTGAAGATTGTCACTGTGTGCACCAGCTTATAATTCTCAGTATATGATTAAGTAGGAGTAAAATGACTTTAGAGGCAGGGTCTATTCTAGAACTGAAAATTGGGGAAGACGACAATTTTCTGCATAAAGGAGGAATTTAATATGAACGAAAGGGAGGGCTCAAATATTCTGCACAATTTTTGCAGACCTTATTGATTTTTTAAGAAATTAACATGAATGCAGCAATTGCCCAAACGATAATAGACCCTTTAGAGCTGTAAAGTTGGTCTGAATACAGTTTAAGAGTTTGTACTTTAGAACAAAGTATAAGGGATGAAACTCTTATTTAAATGCAGGTTTCAACAAATGCTGGAAATTAGTTAACCTTGTATCGTCATTATTCTTATATGGTATCGTCATTATTGTTATATGGTAAATTACCAAATAAATTATTTAAAAAATTAGGTATAACAAGGAGTTTGGATGAACCACTGCTTTAGATGGTATATGTAATTCTGATATCTGACTACAGAGTACACGTCAAAATCCAGAAGGAACCTTTCCTGATCATGTAACAATGACAAAACTGATGCTGTCCGTGTCTTTTGTAAACTTACATTCTTTTGCATATCCCTCTGCACATCCACAGGTCTCAACTCGGACCAACTGTATCTCTATAGACTTTATGGGAGTCTCACAGGATTCCAACACTAACTGAAAACAAAAAACTGGGTGCTAACATGTATGCATTCATACAAGAAACAATGAATACATTGAAACTCCAATTATCTAGACCCATATGGAGACATGAATTTTGTTCAGATAATTGATTATCCAGACCTATCAGTCAGGGATTTACAAATTTCATTAATTCTGATCGCAAAGGAAATGCTGACTAGAACACTGAACTTACCCTAGGAAGATTTTAGCCTATCCCAATGCAGGTGTATAACAATATCACAACAATAGATAAACATTAGATAAAATAAAACATAGGACACTTGAAAGAAGTTGCATTATATTTATTTTACAAATAAATAACTCTGGCTTTCTTTTAATCTTTTTTTGTACCTTAAAAACATATTCCTAAGAATAAGAGAAATCAATCAAGATAAAAGTAAATAGAACATGATAAATATGTAGGTGAGATGAAAGGAAAGGCTAGAATGCACATATAGCTAGAAAGCAAAGGCAGAGATGTACATGCATATAGAAAGACAGGCGGATTGATAAGGTTTTGGAAATAGCTGAATGTTAAGAGAGATATGTCATAGGTAAAAGAACTTGAATTGAAAAATTAAAAAAAACCTATTTTTCTTTGAAACAGAGTCAGCAGATTTATTTGTAGAAGCTATGTGTCTGGTTGATCAATCATGCATTTAAGGAAATCCAAGTGGCTAGTCATTATCAATGAATGCCTTTCACTTCCCGACACACCTGTCACAGAAATCTCACACAAAATTATATTACTAACAACTATTTCCTAATCACCTTGAAATCAGCAACATACATGAAAGCAATCTTTGAGAAGCCTCCTAGTTTTGACTTGGGAAGCTTGGCACATTTTGCAACTTGCTAAATGTCCATGGCTAGTACAGGACTTGAAAGGCAGCAAATCCCATATATGTACCAATATTCCAAATGAAATGTAAGATACAAGTTAAAATATAAATATTTATTACCTATATGTCAAAACTTCTTCAAATAGTCAGTATGCAAATTATCATGTCAGCATGAGAAAATGCAAGACTTACCTTGACAATGACTACAAATGGAAATGATAGACTTTGATCTTGTATAGTGTATCATTTATGATAATGGATTGATACATGAAAGAAACTGAGGACAATTATATAAAAGAGTGTTATACATTACTAGTGTTGATATATTTCCTGGGGCAATATTGCACAGTATAAAATTGGCAGAACTTAGAGCATTACAAATAGGTTTGCCAGCTGAACAGCTCTAAAATAAGGAACAATTAAATAAGTCCTGTAGAAATTGACATAACATCACATTTTACTATTCAATGCTGAGAGTTTTCTTAAAAACTGTAATACGTGGACTGGACACTACCTACCTCTCACTCTCTCATTTGTTTGACACAGCCCATGGGTAAGTACCTTGCAAACTCGAATTTGCCTAAGTCAAATTTGAGCTTGCCCAACGCATTAGGCAAGTGGATTTGTAAAGATATGCATCAAGAGATATAGACTTAGTCCAGATAATTGTTAGTCTAGACTGATCAGTTTAACAAGAATTTTGTCCAGATAACTGATTGTCCTCAAGGTCCATCAGAACACATGGATTCTGTTTGGATGACTGCTTGTCCAGACTCAATGGGACCCACAGATTCTGCCCACATGCTTGACTGTCTAAACTTATCCGAAGAGATGGATTTTGCCTGGATAGATTGGTTGTCCAGACCCATCAGGAGACATGGATAATTGGTTGTCCAAACCCAACTGGAGACATTGATTTTGTCCAGATAATTGACTGTCCAGACCCATCAGAAGGCATACATTTTACTTGGATAATTGGTTGTCTGGACCCATCTGGACACGGATTCTATGTAGATAATTTATTGTCCAGACTGATCAGGAGACATGGATTCTGTCTGAATATTTGATTTTCCAGACCCTCCAGGTGACATGGATTCTGTGTAGATTATTGATTTTGAGGGAGACAGGAAGCTGTATTTATGGAAGATTATAGTTTCCTTCCAAACAAAATGACATATAATTGTTCAGCCAGAGACTAGGATCATGATTCAGATATGATGCCCCATTTGTTCTAACTCATTTTAATTTATGTTGGTTTAAGCCAATTATCCTTAATACTTGCTTAAGATCCAAACAATATTCTCAATTTACTGTTACACTGTTACATGTATGTAATTAAATTACTTGTGTGTTAGTTTTAAATTCTCTTTTATTTTATTTTTATTTCATTACATTTTGTTGTAAGGATAATATTTTTACTGGATTTGACATTTTTCCGAGTAAATTTAGTTCAGTTCTATTAGCCTGATTAGAATGCAAAATGATTGCTACATTGTATTTTTAGCTGACCAAGTTCTTAATTTTGATTCCGATTTTGTAAACACTGAGTGAAAATGATTGGTTATTACCAAGGTCATGTTCAGCCCACGTGTTAGCTCTGTTGTAAACAGTTTTATTTTTAAATTCATTTCCAGCGTGGGAATCTAATTCTTAGATAGGGCTATTCTAGCCTATGTGCAAATTGACTTGCAGCGGGTGATCACGTGACCCATCATGCAGGTTTGAAATGACGTTTTAGTTGGGTTTACTACTCATATCTCAGCGAATTTCAGTCAGTTGTAAAATAATACCTTGAGGCTGAAAGGTATTCCTGTTGTTGCCATTTGAATTGAGTTTTCTAATTTAAATTAATTTACTGACCCTGGAAAATACTCTTCTTCTTCGAAAATTCTTGGACAAAGACATTTACTAAATTATTCGGAATTCAAAAGCTGGAATTATATTCTTGGTGACTCAACAAGGAATTGTTGACACATCAAAACAAACTGGTTATAGAGGACGTCATCGCCTTCCATACTGGAACTTCACTGAGATTCGAGCTTGGATTCAATTAGAACTTTTTAGTGATAGGACTTATATTTTTGAATTCTAGGATTAATTTTTGGATTTGATTCACAAACCGTAAGTCCTATTTCATATTTTTACCTTGTTTTCTAGGGAAATAAATTATTTTGTTAAATTTACAAAGCTTGTTGACTTCACTCTTTTCTTTTGTTACTTTTGTATGAGCCTACACGTAACAACATACTGTAAAAAACTGTTCCGGGGAACACAGTCTCTCCTGCAAACTACATTTATTTTTGTGGATATTGATTTCTGTGGTTTTGCAAAACAAATTTTAGTACAGTGCAACCCCGCTATAACATGGTAGTTGGGTTCCATAGAACCTGACCATGTTATAGAGTGAACCGTGTTATAACCAACTGTGTCAGTTAGCTGATGAAAATGATGCATTTACCTAAAATATGGCGGACTGGGAGTGGGTGGGTAATAAAAGTAGGAGCAAAAATATCTGTTTTTCTTTAAATGAAGATAAACTAATCTGAAAAACACTTGTAAATTGACAACTGACATTTGTGTAGTTCACTCCATAATCCGTTAAGTACTTTATTTGTGTATAATAAATCCATGAATTCAAGTACAGATCATGTTATACACTTCATGTATGACTCACATCCTGTTTGAAAGCAAAAATAATGCATATTTATTAAAAAAAAGTGGTAGTCCTAGTTTTGATCTATATCCAATTGTCACTTAACAATTCACTACAATTATCGCAAGTAGCACATGGCTATAGCTGTTTACATGCTACATGTACATGTACTTAAATTGGTCTAGATTTTGGTCAGTTGGAGACAGTATCATCTTGCCAAGGCTACCCAGGGGATGAGGATATTGATAGGAAAATGAAAACTGGTACAAATTAAAAAGTTGAACAGATATCTTTGCAAGATACCCCATCTTCAGTTAACTTGATGGCCATATATCCATGGTTTGAAAAGATTGGAAATTTATTTGTGTTTTATGCTGCCATTGGTAGCGACTGTAAGCATAATTTTTTTCCCCTGCAAAATTGAAATTTTCATGGCACAATAAACACATTCCGGTCACTGTGGAAAATGCAACAATCTATCAGACTCCATTGCTTTTATTTAAGTTTGGTGCTGACTTCCTTCGATGAAAGGTTATTTGTTTTTATTGAAGACTGTAGTAGGGTTCCTTTGATGAAGGATGCATGTGTTATTGAAGTTTCCGCTAAAGGACACCTTGGGAGGACCAAGCAGAGGTATGTTTCTTCTTGTGGCGACAACAACAATGATTTTAGAACACTGAATGAGACTGAATTTTTTTCCATTTGCTTAGTATTTATACAGAATGATCGGTGCTTCAAAGGTGATCAATTTCCTTTGAAGTTTCAGCAAAGCTGATTTTTTTCTGTGTACATTTTATAAACAAAAGGAATTAGCCATCATTTGGTCAATTGTAGCAGTTACTTTTCACGCCTTCAAAAGTTGGTCAATTGTAGCTAGTCCCAATTTCATAAGAAGACCAACAAGTAGATCTCGGGTTTTTCTTTTCTTTTTTTTGTGTGTCACATTTCTGGTGGCCGAGTGATGCTGCTTTCCATGCATGCGTCAGAAATTTTATTTAAAAAAAAGACCAACAGACGATGAATACACAGGTCTTCTGTTCTGTTCTGACAGGGATTACTATGAAAATAAGAGTGTTCTGAAGGATTAATTCTGTAAGTGAAAATAAGGGGAATTTTACTTACGATCCACATACAGGGGTCAGTTAAAATACATTAATTACTAGCGAGCGGCTGATAATCAGACACTGTTTTGTCTGAAAGAGCTATTATGAGATAGTGCCTCATTTGGTTGATTTCCACTAGCAGAAATGTTAAAAAAAATAATATAAAAAAAAATATAGAAAAAATGCCCAGATCTCACAGCATACCGTACTCAGGCAAGACATCAGAATAAGCAGACTATGATATAACAATGCACTGTTAACATTGTTTGTCGATATCAACAAAGAATTTCTTTATCTAACAACAGATAAATTCTAGTACACTGAATATCAAGTTTGCGGCTTTCTTTCATGTTGCCTCTGAATTTCTTGACTCCAAACCCAAGGTTGTATAGACAAGTTTAAACAATCCATAATTTCGATAAGAAAATTACCAGCTGGTATAATCTGTCGCTGATCTGCGACATTGGCGAAGCCCAGCGTGGTCCCTGAATAAACTTTTTTACACATTATTTTTTGTACTTTTAAGAAGAAAACAAACCCTTTTTCTTTGAGTATGAAAATAATACATGTATATGAAATTGCAGGAGCCACACTGCGACTGTCTTGTATTAGAATTCATACACGATCTCTTCCCCAAAAATGATGATAAACTTTTTACATGTTACTTTTTGTACTTTTTAAGATAAAAATATTTCGTGTATGAGAAAAGTACATGTATATGAAATTTCGGGAGCCACACCACAACTAAGTTATATCCAAATCATGTTATAATGGAGTGTCTACAGCAGGGTCACACTGTACTATGTATAGTAGTATAGCTAGACCGAGCTTACACTGTGCTGTGGGTTGTTAGATTTTATTAATTTACGACCTTTGGCCTTACCACCTGATGCATGTCAGAGTTAAAATCTGATATTAAAGGTAATCCACAAAATATCTCAATTTGCACACTGTAACTAAGATGTGAAGGGTAAAGACTGTAGGAGAACCAGTATCTCATCAAAATAAGAAACCCTACTACACTAAACAACATCCTCCACCAGCACAAGTGTAACATGGTCAATCCACTTTGTGCATACAGTAAATTTTAGAGGCTGTACTAAGCTCAATGACATGGGTCCTTCAACTACTATGAATATACACACAGCTATAATTTACTTAGCACTGACAGATAAGCCATACTTGATGATAAAGTCATACTTGATGATAATACCATTCCTGATTAGGCCATACCTAATGATAAGGCTTTACCCAATGATAAGGCCAAACACAATGATAAGGCCATACCCAATGATAAGGCCATACCTAATGATAAGGCCTTACCCAATGATAAGGCCAAACCTAACGATAAGACAATTCCAAATGACAAGAAAATATCTAATGAATAGGACATATCCAATGATAAGGTCATACATGACCATCAAACCATTCCTCAGTTTTCACAAAATTGTTACTATTATTGTCTGAAAATAAATCTACTCTGAATTTTTAACTAATTTATTAAGCTGGCCTCGTGGCCTTATCATGGAAGAATACTGTAGATATGCATGCATGCCTGACCAGATGGCCAGAATCACATAATCACCATCTGTTATTTAAAAAGTTAGGGTATAACAAGAAACTGGTAATGATCTGCATGCTGGTCCCATCTCAAAGCTTTTGTTGAGTTGGTGTTGCACATATCAAGATGTATCCACATACCATGAAACTTGACTCTGTATCCAACTGTACTTTAAGAATCAACCACATAATAAACATTAACACCGAGATTAATCTTGAGTGCGAATGTATCGACGGACAGGCAGGCAAATAGACAGACATGCACATGTAGATGAAAGTGACTGCTATATCAAGTTTCACCAATGCAGGCTCAATAAAAATCAAGCTCAGTCGATATCAAGAATAAGTGTTCCTTCATAAAATACACTTATAAAAGTTCAATATCTAATATTTTTTAATAATTACTTGTGTCATAATAAATACTCAAATTTAGAAGACTTACCTCTCCTGTCAATGGTTTAGTAATACACATTACTGATGAATCAATTTTCCCTTTGACTTTAAACTTTGGCACACGACCTTTCTATTAAAAGACAAAGAATATTTAATAATAATAAAAGATATACACATCAGGAAAATCTATATAGTATTTCTTCAATAAAACAAATAAGAACACTGCAAGCCATGCACAAATACTTTCAATGCTTTTATGAAGAATTTGAACTGGTGGCAAAATATTTGGAATGAAAGCAGAAAATAAAAATTAAAGATGTTACATAAGAAATAGCCAAAAAAAATATAGTAAATTCCTCAAGCCAGTCTTAATCAAGAACACAGCATGTAAGCCCATGATACTCCATAAGAATTTTGTACACAACAAGGTTTCAGAAAAGGTTACAATTTCAACTAATTCAACTAACTGCATAAAGCCACTTTTCTTATTTGAGGTTACAGTGACCTTTACCTTTCATCTTTTGTACCTAACCTTAATGGACTTCTGTGTGTTCTCATAGGCAACCCACCAAAGATGTCTGATGAAAGCATACAGTACAGCTAACACAATTTTTCAAAACTCCATGCATTATGGTGGTGGACTTAATCCCCGCCACTTTCACTCTGTGACAAACCGATAAATACCTATCACCACCATGTATCAGCAGATATGCCAATGGTAACTCTACCACTGAGGGGCTTTCTGACATTTCTGTTTGACATTTCAATAGCTAATGATTGAAGACCACCCATGGAAATACTGGGATGTCAAGAGTGATTTACAATCAGATACCATTTCAAGAATTGGTGACCTTTATTTTGATTATATATTCTGACAATAAAAAAATTTCAAAAGTCTTGGATATTCAGTAATTTAGAAAAGATTGACTTCTTTTGCAATATGATTAATGTTTCACTTTATTCAAAGAACTCTAAACAAACTTATGTACTGACCTGATGACAGGCACACCTTGTTGAGCTCTCCTGAACAGTGCTAATGTATCCTACTGTTTAAACATGTAAAGTAATCCTTTGAGGAATGGACAATTAAATTCCAGACAATAACCACTTCTGTTTTGGAAAAAAAAAAATCAACAACCAGAAAACTGTGAATTGACACTTAAATATGAACCACATGTTTAGTCCTTAAGCAGTAATGACCCAATCACAAGGTTGAATATACATGTACACAATATGAACCAGTTCAATTCTGACTGCAAGTGTACTGTAAGGAACTAACCATTTAATTTATTGGGCTATATTGTTCTTTCCAACTGGGAAATTTTTCATTTTAACTAAAAGAAAGGAATGGAATAGCATCCTTTCTTATACTACCAGTCAGAGCAAGACAATTATTTTCAAGCATTTACCCTGCCCCCATTAGAAAATTAAATGGTGTCTCCCTAATAAGGACTTAATTTCAGAAGCTGTTCCGCAAAAATCAGGGCAATTACCATTGTAAACACTGTCACAAAATATTAGCATCAGAAAATGATGCCAATTTCAGCTTGGGAACTGTGCATTTCCATCACACAAAGCTATCTGACTTGGTGCTTTGCACTCAACAGCTTCAATTGTGATTCTGACATTAACAATGGATTCAAAGTTTGACAGTTGTTCCTAATTAATCTGAACTCAACATATTGTTTTAAATAAGTAATAATGTGGAAAATTCTCAAATCTTAGATGTTCAGAGATTTTAATTTCCAACATATTTAGGGCGTTCTGCGTAGTTGTCTCCAATGCATCCTATAACTTGCTTGATTTTGTAATGGGAAATATGTAAAAAAAAAATTGCATCATCATAGAAAAAATAATTAATCATATGGGAATGATGAGTCAATAACTTAATCATAACATAGATCTAATTCTTATAGTTACTTTGGAAGCAGATATTAAATTATGCATTTTCCTGCTTGTGACTGCTAGAGCATTTGGCTAATGAAAAAACAAAAAAACAACAAACAAGCAAACAAACACGCAAACTAATTTCTTTTAAAAGTATTTGGTGTGTTTCTGTATTTGGTATACTGCTTGGCAGTTAGTAACTATGACCAAGTGCATAAAATGTGTAACACATGCATGCACACTCCTACTCATTTGACTTTGAAACATGAGGTCGTGAGTTTGTGCCCACTGGCAGGAATATTTATTTGTTATTTTTTCTCCATGATGCTATAAGGTCTAGCACAATAGTTTTTTTTATTAACTCTTCCAAATTTCTGTTCTTTTACATGTAGGTTTATAACTTGTCAAATTTTACTATTTTAATTTGGAACATTGCCTAACATGTCAACATGTCATGCATAAAAAAATAAACTTTGGTTAGCATTAGTATGCATTTAAGCATTATATTTTTAAACTAACACCAATTGGTGCCAAATTCTTCAAAACATAATCTGGATCATGAAGAATTTTCATGGCAGAAACATCGTTTTAGCTTGGTGTGAATGATGAGGCTGCTAACTGCATCAAGTCTGGCAATCAGGGAATACTTAGACTGTTACCAAAGCATGTACTAAAATTATTTAATGTTAGATGCATTTGATTACAATAACTTGTGCTGAAGTGATTTTGTATGCCATATTTTATGAGAAAGAGTCATAAAAAGAAGAGAGTTGTCATCTGCAATCCATATGAGTAAAGTGGATTAAGCAGAAGACATGGGATTTCTCCTATCTGTCAGTCTCTCTCTCTCTCTCTCTCTCTCTCTCTCTCTCTCTCTCTCTCTCTCTCTCTCATTAAAGTCCATATGTGCTTGCAACATTCTCTGCACAAACATGCAGATGTCTTTTATTGCTCTCTTTCTCCTTCCCCCCACTGCCGGTCTATGGAAAAATGAAAGATGGTAAATGTACATTTCTCTAACATGCTGTCATGATTTTATGCAAATAAAAGACCTGTCAATAGCAGTAATACCATTTTCTTTAGCTTTCTTTTAACCATTAAGCAATACAGTTCTATTTTTTGGCAAGTGTTTGAATTGCTATCATATATAGTACAATACAATAATGAATCAATTTGAGTGGTAACAAGTCTATTGATATCGTTATCATGTTTTGTATATAGTAATATGAACTAGTTGATAAAAGAAGCCTGGTCTTTAAATTAATCTCGAATTGATTTAGAGGTTTCTAGAGCATCCTGTGTAATCCTCAATGTAAAACAAAACAAGAACTAATAAAAGAACCTGCTAGTAAATCTATTTGGTAGAAGAGAAATAATATAACACCAGCTTATGATAAAGAAAACATGCCACAATCAAAGAGTAATCATCAAGCTAAACTGGATATTGTCCAGTTTTATAGACAAGGTAAGACTGCCAGCAAAATTCTTCAAATTCTCACGGGGCCATGGACTTGGCAACACATGGGCAACTGTCAAATACCATATCAAGCAGTACCAGATAGAAAATTCCAATATTGACACACTGTTACTGCCTTATAAATGTACACAGCCATAGGATTCAGTGTAATGCTCATGACAATCAAATCACTAAAGATGCATTGAGCAGTGATGCTACCAGTTCCAGTACAAAAAGGCTATCTGGCACTTACATAAGAAGTGCCACTGGGAAAGCCAATTTTTCAGTTTCTCCTAGAATACTTACCTGATCACATTAACATTAAGAATTTAAGCCCTACTAACTCCTGAATCCTGCTCACCCAATGATGAAAATTCGTCTGTAATATTTATAATAGATAGAAAAAGGGCATTTATTCTTGCTCATTACCTTCCCTTACTGACATGTGGCACAAGTTTTAAACTAAGTGACACATCGTGTAATGGGATGCTCGCAGTGCTGGGAGGATGGGAGGGTATTAAGGTAACGTAATCAGGCAAGTATTCTAGGAGAAAGATTACAAAAAATTTGCTTTCTCCTTTGAATACATTCCCGATCACATTAACATTAGGAGAATAGATAATAGGCATCCAATACCCCTGGTAACCTCTGAGAGGAGAATACTGGATTCCCCATATAAAGGTTAACCCATTTTCTCCTAACTGCGAGCAGCACATCCAGAGGTGACTCGGTTTAGGTCTGGAGAGAAGAAAAATGAGATCTTACTGCATAAAATTTCTGGACGAATCCAGAGAAAGCTGCACAAGGTGTTTGTCCGGAGGTTGCACTGATGTCTAATGGGCTGTCCAGAGTTTGTCACTGTCAAGTCTCGTATATAAAGAAATGTTGACTGTGCATGGTTACCTATGGCCTCAAAAATCTCTGATAGAGATATGGCTATCAAGGCTAGGTTCACAGAGATTACTTTTATCTCATGAGCAAAGATCTTCACATGACAAATTTGTTCTTGTGATATGTCAGAGTATGCTGTACATGTTACACACTTCAACCAAGATGTGACAGCTTGAGGGGATATGTCCTCTTTTCAAGGTTGGCCTGGGAGAAAGAGGAATCTTTGAGCTCCAAAACTTGGCTCAGTCCGCTTCAGATAAAGTCTGAGCACATGTACCGGGTCCTGTTTGAAAGCATTTTGGGTCATGTTAATACAGGAGAGAGGTCATATGATGAGTTTTTGATTGCAAGGACCATTGAACCATCTGGTCAAAACTGAAGGTAGGCTGGGTCAACAATGACAGCATATAATTCGCTGAATCTGCATGCCAAAGCAAATACTATCAGCAAACAGGTTTTGGACAAAAGTAGCTTCTATGCAGTCCTGGCTAAAGGCTCAAATTCATTTGCATGCAGCCAAGTCAAAGCAGAGGAAAGATTCCTCTTAGGAAAACAATATGAATGAGTTAGGCCTATGTAAGTAAAAGACATACAATAAGTCAGAGAGGTCTTGGTATGACCGCCATCACGACGGTATGTACCCTTAAAAGTAATTGGAGCCAACCTTTTTTCTTTGAACAGGTAAAGAGATAGGTCAGTTACTTGTGAGACAGAGGCACTCAGGGACAATGTTTTTTTTACTTAGCACCAGTCCCTGAAACATGTCACTTTTCTTTGTACACTTTTAAAGTGGAGTGCTGTCTAGCTCGTGTGATTCTTTCCATGATTGAAGGGTTTAATTGTTTCTGCTGCAATGCCCTCTAGTCAAGATCTAAGCATGAAGGAGAAGACGGTCCAGGATAGGATGGAAAATGTGGTTCCAAAGTTGATTAAGATTTGGCCTGTACAGGATCTTTCTGGTACATCTATCACTAGAATGAGATCATCAGTCCAGGATTTATCAGAGCAGAGAGGGGCAATTAGAATCATTTTGCATTCCTGGCCCTTCCTTTCAGTATAATCTTGAAACTTAAAGGGCCACAGAGTCTCCTAATTGAGAGAAAAAACACTGATGGACCAAGCCTCAGGATCTGGTACTGGGGAAATGAAGGTGGACAGTTTGTGATTCCACCTGGTTGTAACAGGATCAATTATTGGATGCCTAAATAGTTGGCAAACCTAATGAAAGATCAATGGATGGAGAGATCACTCGGTATGGACAATCTATTCCCTCCTTGACAGAGAATTGGCCAAGACAATGAATCTGATGGGAATATGTCTGATCTGGACATTGATGTAGTGTTGTACACACTAACAATGGAATGCCCACACCAGAATGTAGAGCTGGGATGATGTGCTACTGCCATGTCTTAGAAGGTACATCACCACAGACAAGTCATCTGACATGATGAGCTCCATCTTGTTCTGAATACAGCAGCTCCAGAAATGAAAGGCTTTAAAGATAGTTTACATCTACAAGAGATTGATGTGGAGACCTATGTCCTCAGGCGCCACTGGCCACTGACAGTATCAAAGTCCAGCAACACATGGGTTGCTCAACCACAGATGCTTGCATTTGTACACGTGGTCACATTCTGGTGCAGCTGTTCAAGAGGTATTCATGTGGTGAGCCAACCTTGGTTGCATCATTATTCCAGGAATGATCCTATCTCACTCATTACACTGATCCTGTAATCAAGCAGCATGTAAGAGGGATGTCCTTTAGATAGAAAGTCCTCTGCAAAAGCCACATGTAGACGCAACCCAACAGAATAAGACCTGCTGCTGCATAGAACAATCTGAGGAGTTGCAGAAACCATTTGTGTTGGAAATGGATTCTGCAAGGACAATGATTTGGACTGTCCAAAAGTGGAAAAGACATACCAAGTTGAGATGGGTGGGAAAATCCATACCCAAATGGACGAACTGATTGGATGGACAAAGATGGGACTTCCCAATCAATCAAAATACCCTAATGATGTACAAGGGAAAGGAGATCATTCCTTCCTTTGACAAGAATGGAATTGATTATAGGTTTCTGGAAGGGGTAGTCCAAATATGCTGCCATGGAAATAGATGAAGTGATATGGAACAAGGACACAATACAGTGGAGTACTTTTATTAAGGTCCAAGAATTTGTGTTCAAGCTGAGAGAGAGCATGAAACTTGCAACAATTTCCTCGGTATGTAAATTGCAGGTATTTGAACAACGACAGATGGATAGGAATGTGAAATTATGCATCTGTCAGATCAAGACAGATGGCAAATCCTTTTGGACAAATGGAGATAAGGACTGATCTTGCCATCACCATCTTGAATGCTATTGTCTGTCCTAACTAGTAAAGGCTTGGAGGAAAAATCCGGACATTGTGGATTCTGAACACTCTCCAACACAAGCTTCTGGAACTCTTGCTACAACAGTGTGTCCTTTATCAGGTCTGAAGGTACTTCCATCAGAAATGGAGGGGATGGAAGTGGATGGGGTGGGCAAAATGAAACCTGAAGCCCCTCTGAGATGATTTGGATCGCCCACTCGTTTGGTGAAGAGAGATTGATCCAATGCTTGGCGGAGAGAGATTGATCCAATGCTGTTTGGAAAAACAAGCAAGAGCCATGCACCTATTGGACAGTTGTCTGTGGTTCATCAGGGACAGGAGTCAATAGCAAGAGAACAGAAGTATGTGGGTAGGGAAACTTTGTTTTCTATCCACTTGACATGACTGCCTCTGACTAGCACATTGTCTCCATGCACAGGATTGGGATCACAGCTGGCTTTTGGGTTGAGAAGCAAATGATCTTGTATCTTCTTGTCTCCGGTCATCACATCACTGAGAGTGAACTGGACATGATGTATAAGGCAATGGTTGCTCTGCAGAGAGATGGAAGGGCAGTTCTTGGGTTGCCTGCCTCTGCAAGTCCTCTATCTTGCTACTAAACAGCAGAGATGATATAAAGGGAGGTTCACAGGGTCAGGGTGGCATGTGCATTGATGGCCTTGTCTGCAAGCCTGAAAAATCGCCAAAGACGTCAAGTCCAACAACAAAGACATGGCCACTATATTGTGAATGAGCTTCATAGTGGTTTGCAGAATGTCTTTATCCACCACATAGATTGACTGCAGCATAGTTTTTGTCAAATGCTGGGAGATCTGTGATGAATATGTCAGAATGGGACTTATGTCAGTAAGATTGCAAAGGATGCTGGCATGCAGCTCTCAGAAAAAATGACAACCTTTGGAATTGCCTAGGTCACTGGTCTTTGTGGATAGATTCTCTGCAAATTTCTAGCTTTTTCCCAACTGTGGGGAAGACAGAAGGAAGGGATGACTTCCTCATCCTCAGAAAACAATGGAGGACTTAACCCTTGTATGCTAGTTTAGAAGACGGGGTGGCAAACATTCTGAGTTCAACAACACCCATAAATTTTAACGCCACCTCAAAACTATATTCAGTTTGTACTATGGTGGGATCTGAGCATGAACTATCATTTGGTTTATCCACACATTTAGTGTGCAGGTGGTCCTGGCTGGGATTAAGATCAATATCCAACATTCCTAGAGGCACTGATGAGCATACCTATCGTCTCCAGAACTATCATGTAAGCTGTGAGTAAATGGCTTGCCATATCCGCAGGTTAAAGTTATTAAATTGGTATGGACAGCTTGTCAAAACAAAAACAGCTTGTACCGGTATCAGGCATACTGATGGCAATGTAGACAGCTTTACTGCCAGAGTAGTTTAGGTGGATGGATGGACCTATCAATAAGATCTCCAATAATGTTAACATTCCAAGGCTCAGTTTGACTAGGCATAGGACAATATGTCATGGAAGCCATACAGTCACTGAATGGTATGGATCGAGAGCCAGACATCTGGATGGTATGGTCAGCAGCAAATATGGCATTAAAACTTATGTGTGACTGGATGGTATGGTCAGCAGCAAATATGGCATTAAAACTTATGTGTGACTGGATGGTATGGTTTGAGAGTCAGACAGCTGGATGGCACATACAGCAGCCAAGATAACATCAAAACTGAGGTTCAGCCAGATGGTATGAATTGAAAGTCAGACTGCTGGATGGTATGGTCAGCAGTTGAGACAGCATCAAAATTGAGGTGCAGCTTCGTGGTACAGCTCATATGAGTCATTTATAAACAACAAACACCTGGACTTAAAGGCCCAAAGGTAGAAACTCCTCCAAACTGTCTAAATTCTTGCCTAACACAGAGAAAGACAGAAAGACATAGAAATGGTAACTCAAATCATATATAAACCTCCTGCATCCAAACTTACAGGCCCAAAGATCATGCTCAGATATACAGAGGGACTTACACCATCTGGGCTGCAAAGATTGGGTGGAAACTCCCTCTAAAGTACTGAAATTCTGCAGATGTAATAGCATGTCCAACAAGGTTGGCCAAATAGACCAGCAGTCTCATTCCTTTAATTTTGTATGTTCCCTCCCTGTTTCTTAAAGTTCTCCTTAGAACTGTCGACCATGTATTCTACAAGCAACTGGCACATATGCTGCAAGCAGCCGACAATGTACACTTTGTATATGCGCGAGGTTTGTTATGGGACTTCTTGCTGGCATGCATCCTTGCATTTAGTATACATATTCATCATAGCTGGTTCTGAAATAACAAAGAAAGAAAGAGAAAAAAAAGAAAGAAATGCATAGCAATACCATGGATGATAAGTAGACAGTGTGCGTCTACAAGAACTTCAACACATTCTAATATATTTCGCTGAGTAAAGCCATGAGGTCAGAGGACTCAGAAACTAAGTCTGCATAGGTGAACAAAAACACATAATTATGGTCTAAGTAAAAAAAAAAAAAAAAGGTATACCACCTGTAGAATAATCCTTACACTGCAAAAGCTTAAAACAAGTATCACCCGCAGGTTGGTAAAGGGAGGTAATGGGCAAGAGTTATTTCCCTATATATATATGGATTTAAGAAGTAGTAGAGTTTATATCTTCTAACATTAATGTGATTGTTGAACGTATTCAAGGAAGAAACAAGTCATATGTGATGTAGGGTTTGTCAATGCACAACCAATATAATGCAAACAAATAGAGACATGAATAAGCTTAAACATACTGAATTCTGCAGCAGTTTCCTCACAAAAAATGATGCATGAGATAAAAATTTTATACTATCTCCTTTGATTAGTTCACAAGTTCTTCTTTCTATCACTGATTAATTAAACAATGGAATTGCCTGTGGGTTATAAAGTGTGATTCAACACAATGCTCCTGCAATAAACCTTTTCAATAAGTGTTGTTGTCTCTCCCTGGTAGGAACTCGTCCATGCATCTTTTGTGCCTGCGTTAACTGCCACTTCTACTTGTGCAGGTTATATGTTACAGCAGTCTGCTATGACCATAGGAATGATGACATTACTTTCCAAATTTCTGTGGCAATAATTTTGACTCTTAAAAACACTTACCTATAAAACAACATAGACTTACAACTAATTTAGCAAACAATATATGTTAATGTCAATTGCAGTCTGAATGAAACAAATTTAAACTCTTCAGTGTATATTGTTGTTTAGCCTTATATTCAAATCCATTAAGTTCATTAATGACTTGAAATGTCACCCTATGTCATTAATTTGACAATCACGTAATATCTCTTTCTTATCATCACTAACCAACCATACAAAGATACACATCTAAGCACATTTGTGTACATTTTAGGAACAATTCCTTTCAAATAGAAAGAATTTAGTTTTTCTACCATAATATTCCACAATTCTATATCGAATGGAATGAATTTTATAGATGGTGGTTGCTTCAAGGTCCAAACCACAAAATCAAACAAATTCTTGTATGTAATGGCTGAATGTCCTTGCACTTGAAAAAAATAAACATCCTTCCTTTTTAAGATTACACTGAAATTGAGGACTGATGTTCAAAAGAAATATAATAATGGGCTTCACCCAATCTGAAAAGAGTGAAAAGAGAGTTGAGAAAAAGAACTCATGTACAAAGTCCCCCACTATTATATATAATTAATTATATATTGTATTAAGTTTTTTAATTTAATCAGGAGGGGGGGTGAGTGCATATTGTGAAGGTAAAGCCATATTTTTCTCTTTTCAAAGTAATTTTCAAGTGAAACTACCGAGGAAGAACACACATTTTTGAATTATTTTTTTAACAATACATTTTGGATATTTTTTCAAGGAAATTAGATATTTAAATATGGCAATAAAAAGTACAGGATATGCAGATTTACATTTTTAAGCCAATTCGAGGAGATAGGAAAATTAATGTCTTTTTCTTCACTCTTCAACTGTCACTTTGCCTTCATTGTCAAAACTCAACACAAATGTCATGGTCTGTACATTTTGGAATGTTATGCTGATCTAGTCCAAATGTTTATTGACAAGAGTGCACGATTGCATTTTCTGATCATCTGACGAAACAAAATTAACCTCTTGTATGCCAAACACTGTAATCCTCTTTGCTCATTTGAAAAGTTCTTCCTTTTTCCACCTAAGATTCTGCCCATGTTGTCTTAGGCAACATTTAAATTCCAGGATTTTACACTTTTCCAATGCATCATCGATTAAACAGTTCATTAAAACACGTTATAATCAAAGTCGATAAAGGTAGCCCTTAGAAGTTGATTAAATGATGACATCGCCCCTATCTAAGGGAAGTAATTAACTTACAGAAAAGGTCTATTAAAAATGAACAGTTTACTGTTCACTTAAACCTTCCTATGTTGTATATTGTCAATATAATAGCATGGAAAACAAACCTGTAGAAGAGCTGCTGTTGTGATTTTGGATTATCAGTTCACACATGAAAACAACATGTCAGTAGCAAAGAAAACAAACCATGCTGATGGCTTCTGCTGTACTAGGTTTTTAGTTTGCACATGAGTGTCTCTCTTCAAAAAATATGCGTGAAACTACATGTATCTAGTCTAACTTTCTGTGACATTTGTGAAATAATAAAATGATAATACAGAATAGTACAGTTCAAATGATGTGAAATCTTAACAATGCTTTTTTCTCTTTCTTTCACATGCACACACACATCTGAGACTGACATACATTTATTTAGTGCCTCTGTCAACAGATCTGTCAATGAAAGTATCTTCTTTTCTTCACAGTATATAGAAATTCAGTATGAGAGAAAACTTAACTTCATCATCATCATATTTGCCAGAACAGTACTAGTTCAATTAGCTTTTAGGAATAGCTTTTGTTTTCGTACTTTGATAAACCAACTGCAAGAACTATGCTTTATCAAGTCTTTTTTACCCCTCTATAACAGTGTGATTGGATGTCAGAAGAAATCATACATTATATCTATGTGAACTCATGCATGGTGTAACAATCAGAATTTGTGTGAATTTGTTTCATTTCAGTCAGGTATGAATGCAATTTTATTATAAAAGATTTTGACATTTATCTTTTGTTATATTTCTTTGCAATGCAGAAAGTGAAATATCATTGATATTTGTATCGTATTTACCAAAGTATTTTGCATGACCTGCCACAGAAATATGGAAACTATAACAAACAAAAATACAAACCATGTCAACTTTTACAATTAGTTTCTTTTTCAATCAGCAATCAGAATTGACAAATAATAAGTCAATGATGTATATAAAGCAGAAAATATTAAATGACATACCTCCTTGATGTTTGTTAGTGTTTCTGGTGTAATGGTAAAAGGAATAGGTTTAAGTTTAGCTGTCTCTTCCTGGCTCTAGAAAGAAGTAAAAATAATTAAATAACAAAAATGGTACCTACAACATTACATTCATATTGTATATGTACTGAAGAGAAAACTGGACTTTCACGTTCATCCATGTATAAAAAAGAACGTCTGTTCTACACTGGAAGTATGTCGGAATATCATATCCAGTGAGATTAACTTCAGAGATTCTTCACAACAGAAACATTGAACTGAATGTATCGGCTGAAAACACTTCACATTTTTATCATGTCCATCAGCAAGGTATAATTTAATCATTAAATTATCTTGCCATCATCGAAATTCAACAGATATAATTTCTGAAGCAGTCAACCTCTAAGAAAGTCTGCCTTGATCATAAGCAAAAAATTATTAGTACTTACTATAAGCCAAGGTTTTATTTCAAAAACATTTCTAGATCTATAATTGCATTCTACTCATCATAACATCCAATTCTATTCAATGAAAGACTTTCCTGTTAAAATTATAGACATAAAGTAAATCAGTCTATTAAGTACTGTATATACTCGCTTATAAGTTGAATCCAACTGCAAACAACATAAGCTCTGATCTGCCATCACAAAATGGTGTATGTGCTACTAATTACTCCTAACAATCTTCATAGAACCAGATCTGTCAATGCATTAAGCAATGGCAGATCTGGGTCTGTGCGGTTTGCAGCTGGGTCAATTTATGAATAAGTATATATCGCATATACTGAAAAAGCTGCCATAAAGTTAGTGAAAAATAACCAGGTTAAAAATCTACAGTACTTCCACTTTATAATGCTTTTCATAGGTGCATAAAAGTAATCCATGTTTTATGAGGAATTTAATAATGAGTTCTATTCAAATAAGGCTTGTCATAATTAAAATACAAACACTATTTACCATACATACTCAGTTGAAAGTCCAGTCCAACTGCAAAATGCACAGATCCAGATCTACACTCACATATTGTCCCAGCAGATCTGTGTCTATTCAGTTTGTTAGGTGTAATCAGTAGAAGAAACAAAAAGACCCTAATCTGCAGGCACATTATGCAATGGCTGATCAGGGTCTATGCTGCTTGCAGTTAGTTTTGATGTTATTGTGAGTATAGTGGTAATGAGGTGAAATTATATTAATATATGAACATTCTCCAACAGTCATCTACAAAATTATAATCCACTCAGCTGAATGCATGTTTACCTTGTACTCCACAATGAATTCACACATCTTTGACAGATCTTTGCTAAGCAATGATCGCTTCATTTCCACTTTAATCTGATACTGGAAAAAAAGTACGATAAAGGTAAGTGGTACTGCTGATTAACTGACTTGGCTGATTGTTGTTTTCGGTATTCAACTACAATGGACAAAGATGTAATTGATTACCACACAGTAGTTTTCTTGGTACCTTTATTAATGAATGACAATCTTCCAGGATATCATAACCAAACATAACTATTAAATTCCAGTGAATATTTGCTTTAAGAAATCCCAGTGAATAGTTAATGTGAGATTAATTACTCCAGCACTACAATCGAATTAGTAGATCATTTAATCTTTATTATGATATTGGAAAGTACTAAAATGATTGATTCATTATCAATCATCTGTTGACTTTGTAAACCCCATGACCAATGATAAAATATTAACCAATTTAAAACACTAACACAGATGTAGATTCAGGCACTGATGAATACACAAATATTTCTCAACAGGAGAGAAGATAGCACCTCTTGTCAATAGCAAGTCAAAGAAACCAAGACGTTTTAGAACCTTCCTGAAATGTACAAAAACAAGAAGAAGGCACAGATGAAGGGTATTCTGTCTGAGGAGCGACTGAAGTGGTTGATCGTAGGGTTAATCAGCAGAATAGGAAGGTTATCCTGTTCTGACACAACATCCCTGCCTATCCAGAGATCAAGCTGTGGAATGTAAAGCTATAGTTCCTTCCAGCTAATACAACTTTCACATATCAGCCAATGATCCTGAGATAAGCCAGGCGGTAAAACATCAAGTACTGGAAGTATCAGCTCTACAGACAGATAAATGATGGATAAATGAACTCCCCAAAGCAATGAGATTAGAAACAAATCTAAATGTGTTCAAAACAAAAACATATCACTTTGATCTTGAAAAGCAGTTTTCATTTTAAGTACTGAAATACATGGACTCCAATTTATTCTGTTATGCATTTCTGAGACACCTTGTGCTTTTATGCTAAATGTATATCTTTTTTCTCTTGTATTTACAATATTTTGTTCATCCTGAGGGCTTCTGGGGAGAATAGTATATTATACTGAGTTACTCTCATCAAATAAAGTATTTATTATTATTATTATTATTATAAATAGTGACCAATAAGTGGGTTAGAGCTTCTGAAAGAGATATCACTGCTGGATGCACCTTTTAGGATCAACAGAGCCTGGAAAGAAATTGAGGAATCCACTAGCCAGAAATGCTTCATAAAGTGTGGATTTGTTAATCCAGCAGTGAAGGTCCCAGCAGGGATGAGTGGTGAAGAAAATTATGCAGAGGACTACATCCCATCGGTCATTTACAAGATGGCTAGCTAATGTTCAGATGTGAATTAAAGGAACTGCTAACTATTGATCATAACTCCAATACATGCGACAATGATATGACTGACTGGGACAGATAAACTGCTTAGTAACAAATCTGATGATGATGGAGAGATGGAGAGTGCAAAGTCAACACCTGAACTTGTAGTGTAAACACTGCATCAAGTTCATGAATGTAAACTTAAACTCAATGGGTCTGCAATTCATCACAGACTTTCAAACATGCTGACATTAGTGATAAACGATTCAGACATTGCAACTTAATTGTGAATGGAGACATGCTCAAAAAAATAAGAACAGTATTTCATTTAAAGAGTCAGTGATGAGCTAATTAAAAGTGAGTACACAGCCATTTTGTGTGGAACTTTTTAATATTTTGTTTTTTGTTTTTTCTAGCTAAATAACAAAATTAAATATATACATTTATCTTGATAAAACATATTATAACAGTACTTAATAATAATAATAATAATAATAATATTAATAATAATAATAACAATACCACTATTAATAATAATGCTAATGGTGTTTGGTACATAATACATGCATTTGTTATTAACCAAGTTTGGGAGCTGAACCTGCCATCAGAGGTCAAAATTGTCTACAAAGGCCACTTTGGCTTTTTCCCATGGGTAGCTGCTGCCAACAGGTTTGATACTATTTACAAGGTCTTATAACTAGTACTGGGTATGACTGGAAGTATTAACTGACAAATGATGCATTTTGGCAATAATCCATCAATTAAAGTGGAGACCACTTCTGTCTGATTTATGTTACAATAAGCAAACAACATTTTGTCACTCTTAATGCTAAAACAAGCAAAATGATAATATATCTTTTCATCTGGGCTGGCATGATTTACGATCTAGTGGAACAACTAATAACATATTACAGATTGTAACATACCAGTTGTTTGATTTAACTTTAATTATTGCTACTTGTATAAAACTTGAATATGTATAGCAATTGGACAGCTAGAAACCTGGCATAAGGAATTGATCATTTCACTGGGGAGGGAGTTGGTAGGGTGCAATGAATTTTAGACTCTTCTTTCATGCTGATTTCCTGTTTAGCTCTTATATTAAACATAGACTTTTATCACAAAATAACATGAGACATATAAAGAGACTTCCAGTAGAAAACTTTTTTCCAGCAGCTGGGAACAGGAAATTTTCTCACAATGAAAACAGGTACCCTTCCCTTCCTCTAAGATAAAATGGTCGATGTCTACGTTGATGGATATTAGTGACCATTTCTAATTTCATTAAGTATTTATTGAAAACATTAACAAATTTCAAGGACTACTGGAGGACAGAGGTTAAAATTTTACCTGAATATTTACAAATACACCATGGTAAGTTTCATAGAGCACTTTATTTCCTTTGGCCTTCAGAGGGACTTCAAATGGAATCTCCGTTTTACCACTGGGTAATTTCCCTGGCTTTGCTATATCAAGAGTGTAATTCAGTAAATGAATGGGCTGGAAAGATAAAATATTAACTCTTGTTATCTGTCTGAAAGCAGTGTCTGGGTACCTACCCTTCTTAGATATACAATCTGACTGTTGAGTTTTGGAGCAAACAATGTTTACTCTATATAACATGATATTTATGAGCTTGTAGCCACAATATATGTATATTATATGTATTCTGTTGTGGCTACAAGCTCATAAATATTATGTATTATCCAAACTGGATTTAGTAAAAAGGGATTATAAGTTAAATTACTCAATACTGAGGTCAAACACACCTGTGTGCAGTCATGATAAAAGATTTAGCTGGTTGTTCTGTGATTATTTTTAAGTTCATCCTGTAATACTTGGGACAAGCATGTTCTAAATATAGATCTAACTAAACCCCTGAAAGCTAATCCCTTCAATTTTGTGAGCAAGATGGTAAGTTACATCTCAATAGGCTTAAAGTATGATTTGCCTTTGTGGATATTTCTTTAATGTGAAAGTTCCATTTCAGAATGCTAGTAAGTGTGATGCTTAAATAGTTTATTTGTCTGAGATTCCTTCCAAGGGGTATTACATACCAATTTTGTAGATTTTTCTTTCATTGCCATGTGCTTTATATTGCATTTTAAAAGTCTGAATCACATACCTCATTATTATGGCAATAAAATATTCAGCCTTCAGCTATAAACAAGAAATATTTTAGCTGTAAAGTTTTTATCCAAAATGATAATAAAAGTTACAAGTAAAACTTGTAACAAAATGTTAGTTCCTTCTTATAATACAAAACTCTTTGCTTACAGCATAGATTCATAACAGTGCTTTTTAAAATATTGCAAGGAAAAATAAGATTAGGCTAATTTACATTTTATCCACTAACAAAAAAGTGAAAGTTTTAACAAAATCATAATATGACTGAAAGCCACTATTTGCAGAAATGATTCCAATACTTCAGCATGCAATAAGCAAATGACTGACAAAAATGAGATAGTCCTACTTAATGGATTACAGAGCGTCATCTAATGATTATCAACCATATACAGTATCTCATATACTGTATGGTTGGCAATGTTGTATACACTCTAATTTGTAAGTGTTGATTGGTTGTTTTCTATGGCATTATTTATTGGCTAGTTCTTGCCAAAAGAATGGGAGCTAATGACCCTTCCTGAGGACACAAAGTGGCAGCTTATGAGACTGATCTAGGAAGGTATCAAACCCACAATACTCGCATTATGGGTCAAGTGCTGAGCAACCGTGGATTCCTCATTTTCTGTAAATTTTCTAACCTATAACAATAATAATAATTTATGGCCTTTAGCTTCTCCACAAAGTAACTGTTCCTCATTAAATGTGAAATATTTAAGTAGTAAGGAAAACTATATCTTTTTATCTGTGATTATTGGTACATATGCAAAACTAATTGACAGAAAGTACATGAGCAATTACAGATATTACATTTTCTAACATTTTCCTTGATCTTGAAGTAAAATACATACCTTGATTGAGTTGTAGAAGGCCTCAAAGAGTCCCACACTTTTGGCACTGAGCTGCAGATTGACAATTCCTTCGACAGCAAGTGCAATTCCTTGATGTTGGAGATCCCCTTTACTCTGCACAACCACCACTCCAGCCACAATATCCTGTAAATATTATAGCAGTCTTATTATAATGGTATCCTTGGGAGTCAGGGAGTATACTGCCTTATAATAAAGTACATTACACCAATAATTTCACTATTACATTACATATGCTTCCTCACTACAGGTTCCCTCATTATAACACATTTCCTGTTCCAACACCAGTATGTCATAAATCCCATTTCATTCTGTGGTAGTAAAGTTCTATGTATACTGCACATCATTAAAAGGCAGTTTCACTACAAGGATGAATACTATGTGCCTGTCTAAGACAGATTGGGTTGGGAGGGCTGTTGTAAAGGCCACTGGTCACATGTTATGTTACATTACTCACCCCAAGGTAATTATACTTCATACTGACTGTGATATTTTTTTTTTAAATTATCATTTAACACTTTTGTATCAATAATTAAAAAACTATACTACAAGAGTCCAAAGTGGTCCTGATATCTCTCATATGGATAACCAACATAAGCACATTGTAAATGCAAAGCCACACACAAATTTACACAGTGAAGGCAAAAGAAAAGGTTGAAGCACTTAGTTGTTACACTGTCCATCAATATTGGTGTTCCTTAAGACTGTATATAGGATCACAAATCAGCTGATGGGATCTGTTGTGAGAACAGATGGTACGAAAGATTTAAGAGTATCCAACACAAAATGATATGAAAACATTTACTGTAATATTGCAAAAAAGATAAACATGAATGAAAAAGATATATGTGATGTAATCTTACTGGTACGGTATGATATGTTTGAGAAAGTGATTCTTTGCTGTCTAAATATTCTGAATGTACTTACAGTATAGAAATGTTTTTAAAATGAAAAGAAGAATTGTCCTAGGTGCAGTGAATATGCTTCAGGATAAGTTACAATGACAACGAATGACTTATTGCTTGGATCAACTGGAAATGTAGACATTTTGGAGATGAGAGAGATTTTATTGTACATAAATGGGAACATTCAACGTGTGGGTGACATGGATTTTTAATGTAGCTTTAATTCCGCAAACACATAGCATGATGACCCACCAAGTCACATTATCCTGACACCAGGCCGACCTCTAACACTAACCTCTTAATGTTGAGCACCTAGCGAGGCAGCTATTAGTACCATTTTTTTATAAGTCTTTGCTATGACTTGGGTGGGGTTCCAACCCGCAACCTCCTGCATCCGAGGCAGACACGCTAACCACTAGGCCACTGGAGTGGTTCTAGAACATTCAAACTGAAGAACTTCCAAAAATGAAAGTACAACACTTATTGAAAACTAATCCAATAAAACAAATGCAGCTCAATCCTGTCTGAAATGCTTGATATTTCTCTCATTTTCCAAACAAGTTTTTCCTTTCAAATGTTTGTAATTACCCCCAATAAGCAAGGAATGATGTACATCATTTTATTTTATCTTCCACACACACTTTGTTGATAGTATTATGATGACTAATACTAAGTATATGAGTACAGTGTCACAGTCATTCTGTCGTTTAAAAAAAAATATGTTACTTCATCTATTTGATAACCTGGCACCCATTCAAAACTGAATAGTTCTTAGTTTGATTCAATTTCTCTTTTTTATGTAATCTTATCTTCAGAACCTGTAAAATAACACCAAAATATCATTCCTATCAGAGAATGACTTTCAACATCAAAACATTATTAGGTAAACAAAACCATCAAACACCAATATTTAAAGAAACAAATAAGAATAAATAGATAGCTAAATCACACATAGCAATGTTACATATTTCTTGCCACCCAGAAAGACAATGAGAACCTTAATGGCCCTTTTTACAAGGCCCATAACTCTGAAACTCAGGGAAGAAATTTGATAAAACCTGCAACATTTAATGTTTACGGACTGGGAATTGCTTCTGTTTTCTCCACCAAGGTGTCCCCTGGGTCACAACTCAAAAAATTTTAATAGAACACCCTCAAAGTATATATATTCACTCTCAGAATTACCAGCAAATTTAATCTATGTAGTCAGAGAGGATTCCTGGTACTGCACTTAATCACCACCCGTGGGTCATAACCTGGAAACCACTGAGATCCCTATCCCCACTCAGAAGTCATGAAGGCTTAGAGGTTAAGAAACTGGACTCATCCAGAAAGGTGCAGGTTTGATTCCCACTATGATTTCCTGGATCATATACTGAAATTTTCTGGTCTTTCCTGAGACCAAGATCATCTGGGGGTAATGGCACTGAAAGTATGTATGCACAATCTATAGTGTCAAGTAAATTCTGGTATCCCCAAAAAGGCTTATAAAATAGATAAAGGCAAAAGAGGTTCAAATCTTTCAAATACAATGCCAAAGTTTTTATGTAAACCACATTGAATCTATGATGTGATGTGATGTGATGTGATGTGATTATGATTTTTAACGTAGCTTTAACAATTTTTCAGTCATATCGTTATGATGTCTGCAGTGTGGCAGTTTATAGTGATGTCTAGCACTGGGGCATCATGCCGCAGACATGTAGCATGATGTCCCACCCAGTCACATTATCCTGACACCAGGCCGACCAGTCCTAACACTAACCTCTTAATGCTGAGCGCCAAGCGAGGCAGCTGTTAGTACCATTTTTGTAAGTCTTTGGTATGACTCGACCGGGGATCAAACCCACGACCTCCCGCATCCGAGGCGGACGCTCTAACCACTAGGCCACCGGAGCGGTCCTGAATCTATGAAATACCATTAAATAATGCACAATACATGTGACACCATAACTAACACATGTTTCAGTCAAATTACTCTGGCAATACTTAGCAACTTTCTAACTCAATATAATCAAAGTTATATCAAAATATTTAAGAACAGGTCAGGTTTTTAGCAACTTTTCTCTGCAAATAAATTTATAAACTAAGACATGAATATTAATGAAGCAAAATCAAAATTACAAACAAAAAACATTTTTTGTTGCAATTGAGAAATTATAATTATTTTATGGTGGTGGCTTTCTCATGTGATCCTTTATATGTTCCAAATTCTGGCAATCCATGGCTAAGTCATGATTTATGTCCACCAGTATTTCATGTATCATTGTTACCAAGTGCAATATTAATGACGTACATAAAGATGTCATTTCCATTTTCTGTCTGAATAGCTCTAAATTACACTGACACAGGAGAGAGAGAGAGAGAGAGAGAGAGAGAGAGAGAGAGAGAGAGAGAGAAAAACAAATCAGTAATAAAGAAAAAAGACAAACATTTAAAAAATGAACATACCTATTTAGCAGGCTATCCTTTACAGGAACAATGCAAAGAAACTCACATGAAAATGCAACAAAATAAATGAATCAACATCAGGAAAATTCAAGCCACTGGATGTGATGCATATACAAGTGACCTGCCCAGTACGAAAGCAAAAGTGGATTACAATAAGTGAGAGATTGAGTGAGTACATCAATTGTTTTGGTGAATAAAATGAAACAGTGATACCAGGCAAAGTGGGCAACTAAGTCGCCTAAAGAATGAAAACTTCACCTTTGTGTTAAGAAAGCGAAAATGACTTCACCCTGTGATTTTTTATATTTTCATTGGGTGACTAGGTTTTGAGATGCTCTCTCACCTTAGCTGGTCATTTCAGGTGTTATGTTGCAGCTCCAGGAAAAGTGTAAGAATTAAGCCATCAAATAGCTGGTGTGATTTCAGTTGTGCCGACAAACAACTCTTGCACATTCACAGGCATGTGTTTTGATAGCTGATTGACCATTAATCCCTTCCTGAGTAACTTATAGCAGATATCTGTTATACATGGCTCTGGTTATTGCAACTATCACTGGCCAATTTCCGCAAGTTTTCATTTGATGATAAAAACATACAAATTTGTGTTTCAAAACCTAAACAATAGAATGTAAATAGAAATTTGTGTCATTGATCTGAAGATTTTAACTGCTGTGTGTACATTATTTTCTTCATAAAATTAGTTTGAATCCGTAATGTGAAAGTGTCAGGGGGAAATATCGCTGTCTAGGAAGTACCACTCCGTTAGATTGTCTTTTTTCATAAACATTTGGGAACAGATATTAAGAAAAATATTCACCTCATAGAAAGCAAAGTCTAAATATTATGTTATTCAAAATTTAGCACAAAAATGCAATTAAGTACGTCTCAACGTTGTCCCGGCAGGCAAAATTCGCGATATTCGCACGTTTCGGGGCCTATAACTTCAGTCTGGTGCAATGCAGAATAGTCAAGGGTGGCTTGATGAATAGAAAAATATCTCAGGAGTAAAACAAGCCATAGAATATGGTCATATGCCTTTAAAGACGGAAATAGCAGAAGGAAATCGAGGGTCATGGGTGGAACGAAGTATTGGGAAGTTACTGACCTCTCTTATATAGTATGATAGACAGGGTCCTATGTCAGAACGGGTCATGGGAGTAATCTGAGGTATTTTTGTCACTCTGTATGATTTTTTTCCTTCAGATTATTGTTTTTTTCTCAACATCAAGCTCGAGTCGTGCACATGTGCAGAGATCGATAATTTTCGTCTGGAAGTTTCTTGATGACAATTAAGGTGTAGAGTATTCAATTATCAGGATTAAATTGGCTGGTTACAAAAAATTAGTGTTAAATTTTAAAAGACTTATTTATATTTAAGTTATAATGAGTAACTGCTTTTCTCTTGCACTGGCAAGTGAATAAAATTCAAAGCATGTGATCATTTGTCGGAGAAAACGATGTGTACCATCGAAAACAAGTAACAAGTTGTCAATACAGCAAAAGATTGTTTACACGTGTACGCTCACACAACCTTTAGCTAGGAAAAGAATAACAGCTAATTGCTCGTAATAATGAATTCTAACGTATTCATATACCCCTTCAGTATAAATTTTGTTCACTTTCTTCAACCTAATGTCTACGGTCGCCATTTTGACCAAGGAGGAAAATCATGTGACAAATGTATATCGCGTACAACAATAACAACAATTGAACTCGTAGTCTGAATAAGGTCAAGGCAATTTATTCAGTAACAATAACGAACTTTTGTGTATATTTTCTCTTTTTATCACATATCAGTACAGCATAGGGTCTACATTCATTAGCAAGTTTTTGGCACAATGCTGTAATGGGGCTGCATAATCCATTATGGGGGCAAGGGACAAGTTTTATGCACAAATTTGCCGAATATACAAATTCTTAAAAAATAAAGAGGTCACAAAGGTCCAAATTTTGAAAAGATGTAATAAAGAAAAGCATAAGAATACTATTCACTTGACCTGACAAGTCTGTGGAAACTCATAGAACAAAAAGTTGATGCATCCCACCCCCAAATATACACATGCATTATTCAAGTCCGAAGACCATTTGTAAGAACATGTGATGCTCACAGTGCAAACACAAGCCCTTTTTCTGGGTGATTATTTTGAAAAACATTGTGTATTTAACAGCTTGATGAAATTCAAAATAGTTGTCATCAAGGCAGTTTCTGAGATATTCTACGACCCTTGATGTCAACATGTCTACTGCTATAAGTGGCTAGCTCTGCTTCCTAATCGATTATTGGCATTGCGCACTGGCCACAAACTGTGCAGCGGCTATATGAGGTGTACATGCCTCAGTCATTTTCAAGAACAACACAAGCCGAAAAGACCAAATTCACAAAAATATCCATATCTTTAATTATTACACAAAAATAGCTCAAAAAGTCACACCATAGCCATAAGTTAAGAAATTTGCAAGGGGCCAATTTACGAAACTGTCCCCGGACACCATACTGCAGTAAATTATTAATTGAAATTAAGAACAGACTATCAAATTAAATTTTTAAAAATATATGTATGCATGAAATTTAAATCGTTCATTATGCATGTTTTGTCTGTCATTCTTTTAATAAGAGGAGCTATAAATTTCATGTTCCGTAGGAGGTAAACAGAACAGCCGTCGCTACAACGGTTGTTAAGGGGGTTAACCGTAGTTACACACGCCAGGTCAACTTTCGCACACGCGAGTATAGTTGACAAAGTTTGTGATCTCGACAATTACCTGGAGGCGGAAGAACGGTAATTTAACTGGCTATTTAGGTTCTCCCCGAAAGGGAGTCAGCTTACATTTGCACAGATTAGCATCTGTGACTTTTCAAAATGATGTAATACAAGTCTGACGATAAACGACCGGCTTGTTTTAAATGTGCAGGGATTATTGAAGATTAGCCCTAATTGAACAAGATGGCTACGTTAAAAGAAGAAGATATCCTTGCTGAGAAATTTCCTGATGATATTTCCATCAGTGACTTGTGCGATTGCGGGTAAGTTTTAAGACCCACAATATGGGGAAAAAATACTATTAAAAATAAAATAAATGTGTATTTATGCTACAATTCTTTATTTGTGTCTAGCACAGGTGTCCTTGTTTTATTCGATCAAAAAAGTATCTGGCAGGTAACAGATCTACGGATATAATACAAGAAAACTGAAATGCTTCATAATAAAATAATAAAATTAAATTTTTTATAATTATTTAGACGTTGATGTAGTCTACATAGCACAAGTCAGTCTCAGTAAATGATACTTCAGTCTGCTGACTGTCCCCAAATATTTATTATCAACTGTCTATATATATATATATATATATATATATATATATATATATATATATATATTTGTGCATAACTGGGTGAAAGAGATGGGGTGGGGTAGGGTTCGAGTGGGATCGACCTTACAACGTTGGCACTGAGATCTGGTGCAGCCTAAAGATTAAAGACCCTTACAACTTATACCTTTTTCAAACATTTGCATTTTGTTTTCAAAACACATTCTATATTTAAATGAAGAATAAAGGACTATACAACATTACACAATTTTCACTCTTCTAGATAAATGAAAAAAAACCCCAACATAATTCTTATTTCGAATCCTTACCCTGTTGTTAACAACGAATCTCCCCTTCTTCTCCATCTCATTCTCTCCTCTCCATTATTTTTCGTCTTGCTCGTTTACGTTCGAACTTGGATGTTAGCATCCACCTCCAGCTGTGCACAAGTTTAGAACTGGTTTTTGAGTGGTCAAGCTTCTGTTGGGATGGGGTAGGAATCGGTAGTGGATTTCGTCAATTAGGTGGTACGCCATCAATGTAAATCATTCATAAATGCGATCATTTTTCCCCAGCAAATAATTTATGACACATATTCTTACAAAAGAAACACTGTGATCCACTATGTATGAAAACTTCATCAGCCAGCTCACATTTGAATCCTTCTATCTAGTCCTGAAAACGTTGGTTTTTAATACCGGAAATCATGTTTTTATTATTGTTTCAACTTGGATAAAACGGTATTTAATCTCACACATGTTCAATGCCAGTCGCGATTATATTCATCCCTAAAGGGTGCAGTTAAGGAAGATGACGTTGATGATCTTCTGTCTAGTTGAATTGTGTGTACTTGGGG